>OX402537.1:5632842-5792923 GCA_948098885.1 Drepanosiphum platanoidis
AAAAGAACCGCCGCCGCCGCACCGCTTTGAATCGCGATCGATTCCGCGTCGACAGGGACACGCCCGCGCCGCGCCGCGCCGTCGTCGTCGTCGAAGCGCGCAGAAACACGCGGTACGCGTCTCTCTCTCTCTCCGCCGAGACGAGATCAAACCGTATAATAATATTATTATTATTATTACGACGGACCCGACATATTTATAATCGTCTATTATCGTCGCGCGCGAATGTCGTTTTAATATCGTTTACAGCGGTATAAGACGGGTATATTACATTATTATTAGCTGGTCCGTGTTATTATTTATTTTATCAAAACGTCGGCGGCGGCGGCGGCGGCGGTGCACTCGGCAAAATCAATAAACCGCGCGCGCGTCGCCGCCGCCGCCACCGCTTCGAGGGGCCACCGCCGCCGCCGCCGCCGCGTCACCGACTTGTTGCTCTGCGTGGCCGCGCGCGGCCCCCGTTGTGGTCGTATCGAGCCGCCACCGCCGCCCCCGGGCCGATCGCCTGCCCGGTCCTGCCTCGCACTGCCGCCGCCGCCGCCGCGGTACGCGTTTTATAAACGACGTTATGGCAGGACTTAATGCGTTCGCGTCAACAAGTACGTCGCGCGGCGGCGGCACATCCTTCTCCTTGTCCCGTACGAGCCGGAGCGGACGCGCGACCCTTTGTCGACGACTGAACACACACACACACGACTCGAAATGTGGAGCGGACCGGTGGCGTATTTTAGCCTCTATAGGCGGATGATTTTTCGGACCCGCGGACGGTCTGCAGGAACACTGTCCTTTGCATTTTTTTTTCCATATATTTCGTATTCAAAAATACTTTTTACCGACAAATTCGGCCTATAGTGTTTACCTCCTCAAAAATATACTCGCATATGATTACAATATAGAAATTGTTTATCTTTATTGTACTGGGTATTATTTACAGTGGAATATTTACATTGAAAAAACGATATGGGTAGTTTGAAATACAACCTTTGTTATTCGATATTTTTCTAAAAATTATTTTCCCCCGTGTTATTTCTAATATTTCATGTGTTTAATCGATAGCAATTGGATAGAACCAGCTAAGTGATTATTATTAATTACATTTGAAACACGATAAATCCTTACATTTCAGTGTAGGTATTATACAACGAAAGTGGCGTGTGCGAAAATTTGGTTACAATACTTCTTCCTTTCGACCGTCACGGGTCTGTGAGAAGTAAAAAATTAATATCCCATTGACCGGGGAGGGGATGGGGCTTTCAAAAAAGCCTGGCACGTCACTGATTGTGTTTACTACGAAAAAAGTGAAACTAATCGAAAACGTTTGTCGTCTCTGAAAATGCTACGCTCTAGTTTACTTGGGAATAATAATTAATGTCTCGTAGGTCGATGCGAACGATCGTCGATCTCTACGTTTCGTGTCTTCTAGTGGTTCTTTGGTACAAGATTGATATTGGGAAGAGTCGAGGTACTTTGGCTTTCTGATTTTTAGATCGTACTGTAAATAGCCTTCGAAAATTCTGTTAAAACCGTCGAACAAACACTAAGCGGTTGATTTAACTGTGTCGTACACGTGATGTGTAAACACTTTTACCTATAATAATATTGTTTTGTGCGTTGGAAAAAAAAAACCATTTAGTTTTGATAATGATATTGATATTCTACTATAAGTTAATCGTCGCGTTTAATTAGTTTAAATCCGTTTTCGCGTTGGATTTTAGTCAATTTATTAGGTATTGTGTGTTTTTTTTATTTTTAAATTTACGATTTCGTTTGCCGTGTATGTCTTACTACATGATGTTATGGGTTAAACACGATAGTTTTTTTTTTCTACACAATAGCGAAAAAATTATTTTCACGGGTACCTGTTTAAATATTTACCTGTATGAGCTGCAGCGTAATCAAGCGTAAAAATACGTAGCTCCATCTAGCGGCGAAACCACTATAATGACTGACTAAATTTTTTTCCGTACACTTTGTATCTTTTTATTCTCTACCTACTTTATATGATAAAAAAAAAATACTAGTAAATAACCAATATTTTAATAAATAAGTATAGGTAATATCCAATGTCCAATAAGCATTAATGTACGTATTAGGTATACAATAATACTCTACTATGCCATAGGATTTATGGGAATACCGCAGTATTTTCACACTTTTCCCGATATAAATTCGAAATACCGCGTCATTTCAGTGTGGTTATTATTCGTCTTGCCGCAATATTTATTAGACCGAAAAACGATCCTGCGCGGGCGCGCGCGCGCGCGTAGAAGATAATAATATACACAAATCAGTTGAATTCGGTTTACAATATCAATTTATCATGTGCGATACGTGCATCACGACGTGCGCCGATTAATAATATTTAAACGAAATTACACAGTCAATAAAACACCCAACAGATTTTAGTATTGGTTCGAAACAAACACGTGTCATATTATTATGCTCATCGAACCGTCCACCTGATGGGACAAACTCGCGTGAAAAATCAACATCCGTCTGTGGTTTCGATTCGCCGTACATTATATACACACGTCTCCGATGCGGTAAACGTCAAAAACACTACGGCACTTGAACGGCCGAAGAGTTTTATAATATTTGATTTTTAAAAAGTGAAAAAACCCCGTCTCTCGTCGACGAGCGAATTTACTGCACGAAACGAAATTTATACGTAGGCACAACGACCTACGTCGCTCGTGTGTCGATTGGTCGTCTGTACCGGGTATCACGTCTCGACGGAAAATTAAAAATGAACACCTCCGACGTGGCACTTCTGCTATTCGTGTTCCAGTCGATTAACGGTTTGTATGACAAAATCGGAACATAATACGTATTATATAATACGTGTTCATTGTCCTACTTGGACGGTGACGCGGAAAAAATTCTAATCGGTTCGTATTTGTTTAATCCGTAAGTTTAAAACAACTCGTTAATCAAATCTATTATACGGTATTATCGATTATCAAAATGAAAAAGAGTCATTGATCGCGTTTCAATAATAGCCGAGTATCGAACGAGGTGTTGATTTTTAACCTTCGTCCCTTCGCAGTATGAATTCTTCTCTCGTTTCAGATCAGACTAGTGCACATCGCGAAGAAACCGACTACGCGGATGCGCGTGAATGCACCGTCCACAATGGCGCTAAATCGATGTTCGCCAATGGGACAAAATTAGACATCCTCTATTGGAATTCGTACGTTTTACACTGGGAACAAGTATAATATAATTAATTGAGATGTTCAAATCCATTTTCACACGGTATAAAGCCGCTGGAGAATTTATCTTGCAGTAATATTATTTGTTTGTCACGTCGTTGTTTAAATACATTTTTTATACACCGTTTAAAATTTATTTCGTTCGATTTAATGTGGTTTCTTGCCATTTATTCTTGTTTTCAAATAGATTCGGGCACGTGTAAATTCAATTTCCGTATAATTAATTTGCAAATAACGCAGTGTGTCGGGCGTGTCCGAAACCTTTATTTCAAACGTTTAAAAAAAAAATGTCCTTAACCAACTCGAATATTCAACAGACATCTTGGAAATGAAAATCCAATAAAAATCGAATATAGCAACGAAACGCATTTACTCAACTATTGGACCGAGGGCTTACCTTTAAAAATCATAACTCACGGATGGCTTTCGTCGGAAGAAAACTTCACTGGAGTGTTTCACATTAAAACGGGTAAGTGTGTCCTCGAAAGAAAATCGATAAGATTTATGGGCCGTATTTTAATGCCAAGTGTAATTAAATTATATTTATCTTCTAACGGTTTAAAAGATTTTATTGGTATTTAAGTAATAATAATTAACTCTCTCGGAAAGACGATAAGACAATAAGATTCCTGTACATATAATAATTCATTTATTTAAAATGTTTTTGAAATTTATTTTCCGTTATTTTAATTATAAATAATGCAAAATATTCTTTAGTTTACTTTTTCTTATTTTCTTTTTTTTTTCCCCTAATCGGTTCAATGACGTTGTCGTCATAAAACGCTTACACATGAAAATGTTACTCATCTCGATTATACTTGGTTTATACGACCGTTATATTGTCAGCGGGTGTCGGCGTCCATCATAATATTGCTAAACAAACAAATAATAATTATAGCCTACGTCGACGTCGGAGGATTCAACGTCATCTCAATCGATTGGAGTAGTATTGCCCGCGATGTCATATATCCTTCGCCGGCTCATTCGACCGTGTCCGTTGGTTCCGTCTTGGCTGACTTCTTGGACCGTTTGGTCAACATCACCGGTATGAATCCGACAGACATACATTTGATTGGCCACAGTCTCGGTGCCCACGTTCTGGGATCGTGTGGTTTTTATTTCAAATCGGGAAAAATCGGCAGAATTACCGGTGAGTCTAGAATGCTTTCGCTATACTAACTATTAATATAATCGCCGTTTGTCGTTATCGTCAAACATATATATCGTTCTAAAGTGTTGACGTATCTTTTCCTAAACTACGTCTCAAATGACCTCGACTATACGTATTGATTATTATGGAAATATCGCGGAAATCAGCCGTCGTTATTATAGACTAATCTGTTAACGAACTACGAGACCACTCAAAGAAAACGTTACAATTTTTAATCCCTCCATATTGATTTCTATGTATATTTTATTATTATTATTTATTTCTTCGAGATGTGGGCCCCACCGAACATGTTCGTGTTTATATCACTATATTATATTTTTTTTATAATTCTTACATAAAAAAAAAAAAAAAAAAAACCATATAATTACTAATAATGTCGACGCCTGTTGTCAAAGGTCTGGATCCGGCAGCTCCGGGATTCGAAATTATTCCTATTAATTTCATGCATTTAAACAGCAGCAACGCCGTGTTTGTGGACGTTATTCACACGACAGCAGGATCTCTTGGCTTCTCTAAAAGCATAGGCCATGCCGACTTCTTTCCCAACTCCGGGCGTGCCCCACAACCCGGTTGCAATTCATTAATACATTTGCTGGACTTTTGTGAGTATTCGCGGTTTTTTAAGAACAATTTTTTATTTTATTTAAAAACTAGTAAAGTCAGTAACGAAAGCCAAGAAAAAGGCTATTTGGAAAAAAATATAATTATTGTTATTTCCTATTAGTGTTTCCCGTGGCTGTACCCACGTATACGCTAATAATGCTATAAAATTAATAAATATAAAAATTGATTTTTTTTTTATAATCAACTATTTATGTTAGTTATTGTTATCATAAAGCGATGTAAATTTAAAAGGATATAATAACACACAATGGGTTGCCTCACGCGTTACCTATATTAAACATTGCCAATTAAATAATATAATTTTATAAATATAACGTTTTATATTATGATGACGTGATGGTAATGAATTAATGCATACTTACTTATTGAAAGTACAATTAGTTTCAAATGAAAAACCTAAATTATTATTCTAATTTTAATGTACGTAGTCATTTCTCGACTCTATATCCAACAAGCAAATAAATGAAACGGGTTTCAATCGTCCTTTATTTTTCCACTGTGTGTAAAACATTACACTAATTAAAATAAGACATTTTTATTTTTATTTGAAAAAATACTATATTATATAGATGTTTAAAAAAGTTTTAGTAAAATTCAATGAAAACGAAATTTTTTGTTGTTGTTGTTGTTGTCTATTTATTGAATGTTTACAATCCATAAAAATAAATACGAAAACTTAAAACCGAAAACATAATTAAACAAGAAACATGAATGAAGCTTTGAATGAAAACGAAATCGTTATTTATAAAGGCTTGACTAAGCCTTGTCATTTTGAGTACATTTTCAATTGTAACTTCAAATCATTACTGCACATATTTTAAACCGTGTAAAATAAACAAATGCAAAGCATATTTGCCTTTATGGTTTGTTGAGTTTCATAGTAAAATTGTGACGTGTAATATGCACTATGCACTAAAATAATAATAATATTAATTTTTTTATTTATATCTATTATATATTACTAAAAATCGCTGTTAAATATTTACTAGCGGTGAAAATTTTCAAGGTTTAACAAATACGAATTAATAACTTGTATCCGTAACTTTTTTCCTAGCGAAACATACATTCGTATTTTCAATAACACTCAATAATCTCACGAAGGTTTACTAAAATATCAAGGCACCGCACGATTGATATCTAAATTATTTAGCTACTTTTTATGGTTTTATTAAAATATTTATTTTTAATGCATAAATGCGATTTAAAATAGTATGTAATATCTGAATGATTTTTCTATCTAATAAATAAAAACGATTACCGAAAAGTGGCAAAAAAATTGAATAAATCTTAAGAACTTGATGTTTTAACGAATTTTGATTAACGATTTAACAATAGAGGTCAGCCCTTTCGCTCGTAATCATTTCTCGAAAGCAACAACAGAACAGTTTTAAACGTATAAGAATAATTCACCAATATCGATCACTATCGACCCCTGTATCTCCCATTCAAGGCTGCTAATATTTGTTATTAAATTTATTATAGTAAAATGCAGTCATTCTAAATCATACGAATACTACGCTTACTCCGTGTACCATAAGGAGTCTTTGGTTGCCGTGAACTGCTCTTCATGGTCAGATTTCGAGCACGACAAATGCGAAAACAATACGAGAGTTATCATGGGACACGACACGATTCTCAGGTAAGAAAATCGTATGTCATAAAATCGATTTAATCAATATACGTATTACTGTCAACAATGTTTATTACGGCAATGGTGTAATCGAGTACGATACATTAGAGCACGATTATTTTGTATTCGCCGAAATCAAATCCGAAACGGGTTGATACATTTTTATTTCTTAATTATAGAATATTCGGCAACGATTATGGTATAATCTATGGAAATAAAATATACTGATATTAATTAAACAGTAAATCTGCACACAAAGTTCCTCCGAAAGTATCATAAAGTAGTCATTTTCAATTTTTCACGAACACGATTAAAAAAACTATAATAATTAATAACATTTAGTATGTCTACTACCGATATACGTATTATTTTACACCTGACTTTTTACTCGAACCCGTTTTCAGACGCAATAGTAGACTTATACTAATCACACCGAACGGTATGATAAAAAAAAAAACCACCCCGTTTTTCCGGTTTCTTCTTGGCCAAGATTTCCACTTGGACGTTTCTGCCCAACAGATAGGGAACAATCGTACTCCGAATACACGCTAAACGCATGTCTGGGATTTGTTGTCCACTCGCCGTATATTTATGTATCACGACGTATATCTTTGTATCGATCTAATAAGTAGTATATTTTTGTTCTAGTGCCAGAGGCGATTTCTTCTTGGAAACCAATAAGACCAGTCGTTTCGGTATTTTTTAAACGCGTATAATATTAGTTTTAATCAAATAAAGTCGATAATATTGTAAATTCGAATTTCACGATGTAATTTCAATCATAAAATTATGTAAATTATACATGTATTAGACGACAATGACCACGGTTTCCCATTACCGTCTAAATATTAAATAATAAACACTGAACCGGTGAAAATGTTTGTACGAGTAATTTTATATTTCTTACGTTTACTGACTGTTGGCAGTTTCCGAACGGGAAGAAATTAATGTAATCAACGTCCATAAGTATAGTTTCATTCGATTATCAATATTTAAGGTCTTTACATGTGTCCATCCATTACTCGAGCCATTAATGGTTGACGGCTGAAAAAGAGCGCATAACTATCAGCTACTATAAAAGGTATTGTAGACATGAACAGATGTAAATATTATAGATGCAATCAATCCACGACTACAACACGGGTGATTGTGACCCGGAACACGTCGTGATCGGTTTACGACTGCCGCCTAATCACCTAAATATTATCGATCACTCTTTTATTAGATTTTTTTTTTTATTCGCGTATATTTGAATCAAGGATTCCCAACCACTGTGCAGCAGAGCAAAAGTGTGGCGCGTAATTTTTATCGTACTAAAATATTAATACGCGCATGATTGTAAAAAAAAAAAATGTAATCCTTTTTTTATCGTTTTTAGTCATTCGTGTTTATTATATCCGTCCAGATTAAACGTTACCTTAAAAATATATTTATTCATTTCTGTGTAAAAAGACCAATAGTGTGCCGTCGAGCGAAAGAGGTTAGGAATCTCTGTTGAAATTTTCGATTTTCAACACAAAAATAACTATCCAGAGTTGAATATTTACCGAATCGATATGAAATATGAACTGTACTTAAAAGATTGAAATCAATATATTATAATATCTCGTGTAATAAAACAATCAATAATAATAATTGTTCCTAAAACAGTAAAAAGCACCTAAAACTCTCACGCGCGAAGGCAGTATAAATCACGACTACGTTCGATCGGAATGTAAAATATTTGACATTTACTCGAGTTCCAATACTTAACAGGTTTTCTCTTCGATTGCAATGCGTTTATTAGATTTCGCGTAAAGACTGCCAAGTGATAAACTGGAAAAACAAATCTAAAGGCATGCACTGCCGCGCATCCTCCAACTGCAGCGGCGCGGCGGCGTTGAAGGCTCTGAAGGACGACGAAACGAAATGTGAATTTATAATACTGTAATTATCCAAAACTGCCAAGTGTACGTCACACGGTCAAATAAAACAACGATCGCGGACAGTGGACATCAATGATTAAAACAAACACGGTACCACATGCTCGGCAGATTTTTCGTTTGAATAGACAAAGTATGTAATATGTTTCCGATAGATAAACAAGTGCCCCCCCGTACCTGTTCCAAGATTCGGACGTTACTTAATTTATTTAGATTGATTATTTGGCGTGCTGGTCGTTATGGCTTGATTACAGCAAACAGTGTAATTCGGACATGTGCAAACACACGCGCGCGCGCAAATCGCCGGGTTCGTTGTCCTTCCGAAAGCCAAAATTAAAAAAAAGGGGAAAAGAAAACAGCGCAAACCGACTTGAACGTATAAAAAGGCACTTACTCGTTCGGGACTGTCTCGTCGTCGTCGCGTAATTAAGTCAGTCCGTGTTTAAGTCTGCGCGTGTATTTGTCTGTTTTAGAAATGAAAATCTTCGCTGCAACAATCCTGTCGTTAACGTTCCGGCTGATTAATGGTTCGTATACGGCTGTCGGGACTTAACCGTCGCGACGGGATTACGATAATATAGTATACTATTATTTCTACACTCCGCGCTAATATATTCATAACCCTATAGACGAACGTTTTTCGACATTTTTCATTCGCGCGCGCGCGCACTCTCCCTTGACCTATCGCCGCTGTTTCGCGTACTCCCTACCTATCGAAACGATCCGTCTACGTCGGTAGAGCAGACGAAATATGATGTTATAGTAAATTGAACAATGGAAAATCAAAAAAATAAAAACAACTCAATTCGATTGGATAAATGCAATCGCTGCAAGTCGTCGTAGTTATACAATTTAACGCGAACCTCGCGTCAATTCACTCGTTGTTTTAAAATCTAAATCAACAGATGTCTCGAGTCCAAACTCACAGAAAGACGATTTTGCCGAGCTAATATTTTCATATCGTAAACTGGTTTTTATTCGTTTACAATGACAGGTACTTATTAAATAGTTCAAGCATTGTTTCCAACAAATCAAATTCTACTTTTTCAGAGTTGTTTCATTTTTTTTCTTTACGCCCATCTCATATCCACCCATCTTGTGTGATATTATTTCCGTTTGAAAATTAAATACCACAAACCCTAAAGTAAATTATTGTTTTTCCATTCGTTTTGGCACGCTTAAAATAGCAATCAGCCGAACAGACGAAAGTAATTGTGAGAAAACTGACGCTGCCGATGAAGAAATTAAATATGTGAACATAAACGGGACTCGTTTGGATTTCGTCTATTGGAATTCGTACGTATTATAGTGTTATATCTTTCTGTATAAAATCAGTCAAATTTGTGTCCCGTTGGAATAGTTTGTGAGTTGCATGGATGTGCATTTGCATTTATTTTTTTCGTCATTTGTATAATATACACAATTTTATCATTTTGTCCCTAATTTATGGGTTTATTGTTTATTTCGCATCTCATAATTAGTAAATGCCGCCGTGTTCTTAATTAATTAATAATTGTGTTGTTTTATACAAATTTTTAATATTACGATTTTCAAAACGATAGCAAGACGTATTTATAAAATAATAATTTAAAAATATTTTTTGCTTGTATAGTTACATCGTGAAATGTACACGTTTACATTTTTCGAAGTGTACGATTTCTGAATTTCAAAACATATCTGAATTCGATTTCAGTCACTGTATTCTGCACTTGTAATCAATATTGTAAGATTGGTTTTTTCAATTTTTTCTTCAAATTATAATAAGGGCATAATTATTTAGGGAGTAGGATATGCAACGGTACTACTGATTTAAACATTTTTATAACATTAGTCTTTGGTTAATGCTCGTCATAATAAACTATTATGTTTTCACGTACGATACATATATATATTGATTTCAAATACATTTTTTTTACTCGAAAAATCCATTAATATAAAAAAAAATAAATACTTTAATTAAAATTATAAACGTATCAAATACAAGAGAGAATGTATTTACATTTACCCATATCTTTGTGTGTGTGTATTTTTTTTAAAAAAAACAGCCCGATGAAATGGTAAAATTATTGGTCTCCCCTTAGCTCGCTCACCCGGAATAAAAACCGAAACGACAATATAATATTTGTCCGTTCGTTTGAATAGAGACCTCGGAAACGATAAACCTGTACAGATAGAATTCGGTAACGAATCACGAGTACTCGACTATTGGATTAAGAGTTTACCGTTGAAAGTCATTACTCACGGTTGGCTCGCGTCGGACAATAACAGCACCGGAGTGTTTGTCATCAAAACGGGTATGATATTTATGATGAAAACGTATTTAACGCGAAACACTATGTACGACGCGCAACGCGTTTAATTCGCCGTGCCGTCTTAAAATCACGTCGATTGTTTCCTTTATATTATAAGACTAGTCCGATTAGACCCCCCCGGGGTCGGCAATTGTTGGTTTCTAGTGTCGGGAGGTCCGGATAGTCGGAATAAAAATTTTCAAGGTCCAGATTGAAATCGAACCTACTCGATGAATTTATTTGTTTGTTTATATTAAAAACAGTATGAGCCGTTTACGGTAATGTAAATTATTCAATTGGGTATATTATATTAAATTATAAAATATCATAATAGTTATATGTTTACGTGTTTATCGTCGAAATAAATCAAATATCGAAAAACGCATAAAATATTTTTGGCGTTCCTTTTTATTTCCCCTCCGCGGACCGGATGCACACTTCGGGCCGCCAACTGCCGACTCCTGGACTTCTCGTACTCGGAGTTTTACTCGAACGTATATCGTCGTGTTTTCAAAGTCACCTCAAGCGGACGAGTCAATGCTATTTTACTCGGGGCTCGAATTTTTCGTCATGTAAATACGTGTTTTTTGTTGCAAGTATTTCGTCTTTTATAAAAAGTTTAAGTAAAATTCGTAATTGCCCGGCATGAAATTTCTAATTTTTTTTAATGATACACTGCAAGAATTTTGAAAATTCTTTACTTTTCTGGTCAACGATTTCTGTCATTCCGTTAACGTTTGACTACCGAACACATCGGCCTTATTTCAATTATTTGTATCGTGTCTGAATATTGCTGATTATTTGACCGCCAGGTTTTTACTGCACGTATATTTACACCGCATTTCGGTTCTATATAAATCCGAGTTCGGGTCGGTTCGGTCGTAGTAATATTTTCTAAGTCACTAATATTGTCAGCTTACGTCGATACCGGAGGATTCAACGTCATCTCGGTGGATTGGAGTACCATCGCGGACAGCATTATTTATACCGTGTCGGTTCGCGCTACCGAGCCTGTCGGTTCCAAAATCGCCGAGTTTCTGGACCGTTTGGTGAAAGTCACGGGGCTACATCCGTCGGACATACACCTGATTGGACACAGTCTCGGCGCGCACGTTGCAGGATCGTGCGGTCACCATTTGAAATCGGGAAAAGTCGGCAGGATAACCGGTGAGCAGCAACCCCGTAGTTGCAACTACGTTTTAATCCTCGTTTCACTCAGAGTCTAAAAATCTCCGTGGCCTTCGATAATATAATTTTTTTGCGTTTTTTGGTCCTTAAAAATACTACAAAAGGAGGTGGTCGGTTCTCGGTTTTAATTGTCGTAATATTTATTACCATAATACATATGATATAGCGATACACTGTTGTGATTTGTACTGCAGCTCTGGATCCGGCGGCCCCGGGATTTCAGATTTTCTCATTCTTTTCGAAACCGTTGAGCAAGGACGACGCGGTCTTTGTTGACGTGATTCACACGGCCGGAGGATCTCTCGGCTACTCGGAAAGTATTGGTCACGTCGACTTCTATCCGAATTCCGGAACGGCGTCCCAGCCAGGATGCGGAACTTTGTTCAAAATGTTCGATTTCAGTAAGTGCCGCGGCGTTTCGAAAACGTGACTTAACCAATAATTTGTTGTCCGGTCGATAACAGTTTCCTGCAGTCATTCGAGGGCTCACGAGCTGTACGTCGAAACAGTATACAACAAAACAATTTGGACCGCAGTAGAATGTTCAACTTGGTTCCGTTTTAAGGACGACAAGTGTGAAAACAACACAAGAGTTCATATGGGTCACGGCGCTACGCCGAGGTGAACATACTCAAATACGATATTTTCACTGAGAAAAATCACTCGGTTTAACGGATTCGATTACAATAATTAGAACACAACTCGATCGTTCTGCGGATGCGTTAGAATACACATTCTAAACGAATTCTAAAATTATTAAACGTACATTTTACAAGGTCGTTGTTAGACCAAATTTTCGAGCAATTATAAATTCAATCATCACAACAATATTATAATAGCATTCGATTTATAATTAGTAGTTTATTGTAATAATTTACAATTTATTATAGCACAACTCTAACACAACGAAACAATCAATTATAATCATTTTTGATCCGAGTAATTAAAATAATTTGTTCAGTTTTACTTTTGTTAATATTCTACTATAATTATCAACAATAATGTATAAACTATTAACTATAAATGTAATCGTGTTAATGCTCATAACATACTATAACAGTTGACATTTTAAATTTCTATAGGCCTGTGTATAAACTAATTGATAAATTCATTTGTTTCCAGTGCTAAAGGTGATTTCTTCTTGTTTACCAATAAAACCAGCCCTTTTGGTTTATACTGACTAAAGCGACGTGTCAATGAGAAATTTTACAAAAACTCTGGTGCTTTCGCCACATCGACTAGACAACACTCATGAAGATAATTATCGTTTAGCTTTTTGTCCAAACCATAAATGTTTTACCGAATAAAATTTTCATGGCTGTACGCGATTTTACTTACGATTTGTGTTTATTCTTTGAATCGACATTTTTCAACAACCTCACGTTTGCAGCCGAACACTATCACGTGCTCTTCGACGAATGTCTAAACTTAGAAAAATAATGACCTATTAACAAAAGTCAATAACGTATAACGCCGAGACCTATACGTCTAAACACACGAGACCAGGCGCTTTTGCTTATACAGGTGAAACGAGTCGAAGCTTATAAAGTCGTGTACTAATATTTCACCACAGAGCCGTCCGACACTAAAAGCTGCGACGGTCTTCTCACGCACTTAAAACGATTTAGTGAATTACTAATTTTTAAAAGTAGACCACAAATTAATTCAAGCGGAAGATTATGACGTGTCCGAATGCATTCGCCTGCATTTTATATTTTGTCAATAAAGATAAATATACTAATAAAAAAAAAAAAAAAAACAGGATATCCTTCGCGTCTTCAAAAATGACCGCTCGCTCAATCTATAGGGTTGGTTTTTCTAAAACCGTTTTTATTTTTCAGGTATAGTGTCGGGCGAATTACGAGAAAACACTTTTACGATCGTCGATAAAAATAAGAACAAAGTCTGGACCGAATATAGGTTTTTAATCGTTACAATTTATGTGCAATTCATCGTGCATTTTACGACAGTCGCGGCACTTCCATAATAATATTCTATACAATATTGCGAACCCAATTACTGCATATTAGTGCATGTTGCCCAAGATGTAGTTTCGTTAAATTCGGTTAGGTACGACGACGTTACAGCCGTGTGAGTCGGGTTATGTGTAAAATAATAAGCCTCAGCTGGGATTATGAACAGCTGGCGAGCTGTACAAAAGCAACAACGATTAAAACAGTTTGTCCCGCTGCAATTATAATTTCTATACACCAACACCGCCATGCTCGGTCGTCGTTTGCGTGCGAGTTTCGTTTCGCGACGCAGTCTGTCGTCATCGTTTCAGTTGCCGCCGCCTAAAAATATATGGCGTTTCGAACGATCCTGGCGTTTATCGCCTTCACGTTTTTCCTGTCCAACTCCGTTCAGACGGACTACCGTAAGTCGACCAAAAATTAAAATATATTAGTATTAACGATCGTCCTGCTATTATTGCCAGTAGGCTATAGTGAATTTTCAATATCAAAGAAAAATAATATGCTTAATTGCAATCGAGTTGTCTCGTTGTCTCATCGCTAAATGTGCGTGTTGTTCCGTCCGCGCGTTTATTATTATCAATTTTCAATTTCAATATAATCGAAATACGTGTAATATAGAGCCACCTCCAGTTTTTCGACTTGAATTGCCCGAATTAAAACGATTATAGTAATGCACTTTTGCAGTTTCCAAAACTGACGGTGAAATGCTGTACTATAATATTTGCAATCGAGCTGTGCCTGTAATAAAACGTTTTTAAAGTATCTACTCGTATCTACTACAACGTTTATATTTTAAATAAGTACATAAATCAAAGTAAACTAAATTATTTAAAAGTAAAATTTAAACAAATAGCACATTGTTTTCACAATAACACGTTAGATGGAAAAAAATCGAAAACCAAATGGCACTTTTTCGCATATTTTTGAAAATAACTAAGTATTGCATTTTTAAGTTAAAATAATTTACCAAACAATTCTTATCGACATATTACGAAAAAATTTTTGAGTTACGATGAAAATAAAAATTCGAATTAACCGAAAACCGGTTTGCTGTGAGTATTGCGGTTTTTCGCCAGTTTTTCACGTACAACTTTTAAACTGTTGGGAAATTCGGAAAAATTTCCTGTCTTAAATACCAACTGCATACAATTTTTAACTAGAAACCAAAATACTGGAATTGAAAATCGGACCGTTTTTTCGAGTACTTATCGTGTAAGCTTCGTGTGCACGAAAAAAACAAAACAAATAAACACATCCTCGTTGTTTCGCTCGGAATCTAAAAAACACGAAAAAAAAATGACTAATTCTGAGTGTTAAAAAACCTGCATTTTGTATCAAAACATACCAATATTTACATTGGTGCGTTAAATACGTTTTACTAATATCGCGTTCACATATCGTTTTAACCGGTCTAGTGTCTGTGGTGAATTCAACCTTGGTTTTCGTAAATAAGGTATTCTCCGAATTACAAAATATCACTCTGGACGAAACTCTGGATTTGTTGATCGACAACGACGCCGTGAACATCGAATACTGGAATCAGTACGTAAAGCCAAAATGTAATAATTAAAATATTGGTAATTTCATGTACACCTATTGAACATAATCCGATAATGTTACTATTTACACATTGGCGCATTTTCATCCAGGCACTATAAGTACAAGTAAGGGTCCACGGCGGCGACTCGGAGGGCTGATTTAGTTGTTTTTTTTTTTAAATTGAAATGAACAGAATTATACTGTTCTAAAAAAAAAAAATGTATTTTCAAAAACAACGCCGTGGTTCCGATGAAAAATATCCAAACTTGGTTATCGAAAATTATATTTAAAAGTAGGTAATATACGAGTATATATATTTATTTTTTTAAATTTTTTATTTACATGTGATAAATTTAACGAAAAGTTCTTTCTCAAAACTATCGCATACAAATTCACAATTTATTAGAAAGGTGAATCTTCGACAATCTCATTCTAGCGTGTGATCTACAGGTGGTCGTTTTTTTTATAGATCTACGAGCGAAAAACTGTTCGTACTCATCTGTCTGTGTACACAATCGATAAAATTATTTGATATCTTTAATTCAAAAACATGTCAATGAAATGCACTTATCGTGTTACCCATCGCGTGTGGATTGTTTTCAATAATGTTAACGCTAACAATTTTATAGTACTGTAATGTTCAAATCAGTCGTATTTTTTAGTTATCTCGGAAACAATAAATCGATCAAAATAAATATAGACCACGAAGACGAAATAACTAAGTATTGGATTCCGAATTTACCGTTAAAAGTGATCATTCACGGATGGCACGACTCGACGGACCAAAAAAACGGCGTGTTTCGCATTAAAACGGGTAAATTTGTGTTTCTTATCTTATTTTTTAAGCCATACGATTAAATTAAACAAAAAACGAAATATATTCATCTCAATAGTGTATAGACGGACAGTTAGAAAACTGAACATTTGTCTAAGACGATTGAAAATATTTTTGAAAAAGTGAGATACGAGTAATTGCTTATTGATTTTCGTGATTTTCTCGAATTCTCAAGTCAATGAGTTTGTATTCTTTTCAAAATCGAATTTCCAAAAAAAAGCATACATATAGATAAAACCAGTGGTTTTTTTTTTTCGTTTCACTCGGAATCTAAAAAAGTAATTGCCTGTGTTTTCAAACAGCTTACGTCAACGTTAGAGGGTATAACGTGCTGACCGTGGACTGGAGAAGTGTTGCCTCGAACGTAAATTACATGAAGCCGCTATTTTTGACGTTGAAAATAGGCTCTAGAATGGCCAAGGTTTTGAAAAATATCGTGAAACTCGGAATCGTCAAACCGAAACAAATACATCTGATTGGCCACAGTCTCGGGGCGCACATTGCAGGCTCGTGCGGCTCCTCGTTCAAATCGGATAACATGACGATCGGCCGGATAACAGGTACGCTATAGCTACCACTATAATCAAAATCGTTATCAAACAGGACATTTTCTAATCTTCGGCTTTAGATTTTTTCGCACATGAGAAAATGTAGAGAGGTACACATATTATGTTATATGAAATGTATATATAAAAGGGTGTCTCACAATAATTTATTAATTCAAATTATAATAATATTCCTTCAAACAGTCATTTTTTTAATAATTTACAATTTTCCCCCGGGAAGTTTTCGATTTGACTAAATCTCAATAGCGATGACAAACAGAATGATAAAAAAAAAACGTTGTAAAAACTGAGCTTCTTTTGTGACTAGATTTTTAACACGAATACGTGGACAAGCGAAATGCACTACTTCGTATCAATGCAATGCCACTTGAAAACATAGCCTTGATTCAATGTTGTTTTTTTTTTTTTTCCGATTTGTGGAGAAAATGTAATTTCTTTTCTCTCCGCTATAGGTCTCGATCCGGCCGGGCCGGGGTTTGAGTTCATAAAAATGCAGAAAAAAAGACTGGAAAAAACGGACGCGCTGTTCGTGGACGCAATCCATACGGCAGCTGGAACTGTGGGCTTCTACTTTCCTCTGGGACACGTGGATTTCTATCCGAACGGCGGTTTTCCGCCACAGCCCGGCTGCTTGGAGGATTCGAAGGATAATAGTACCAATTTGGTGTTCAACATTTGTAAGTATTTGCGACATTGTGTTGTTTCAAGACCACATTTTGATTTCGATTTCGAGTTTTGGCTGTTCTTTTGTTTTTGTTTTTGTTTTTTTAGGAAATTTATGCGTTCCACTACCGTTTTCACATTCTCTTCTCCGGGCGCGACCGGGTGACACCCCGTCGCACGGGCAAAACTAATAAAAAGTTCAATTACCACGATAATATTATACGACGACAAATTCTCTTTTTTCCCTTTTTTTTTTTTTTCTGAATTGATTGTTTTAATTTAATTTAACATTTTTGGGGGAAAGCTCTCCATTATAGTCGTAAATGAAAAATAATATTCATAATATTATTAAAAACAAAATACCCATGTTCAATATTCATATTCATGATAATAGTATAAAATATGTGAGATAGAACCGTCTTGTTTTGTCGACATCTGAAGCACAAATACGACAGAAGGAAGGGTTGTGTATTACAACGCCCGAAAAATCTTTCTTTGACTACGTCACTGATAAATACAATCAAATAAAGTACCTCACGACGAAAACGTTCTCGATTAGTTTTGAGTTCGAAACGACGTTACCGAAATAATTTTTATTTCGCCATCATATTAAAACATTTAATTATATTTACACCCTTTTTTTTCCATTAGTTATTTATCATATTTATAACGTATATCAATATTACCGACGAAATAAAGAATTTTCAAACTTTAAATTTGAATATATAATACAGTGGATAAGCAGAGAGCCTTTTCCCCATAAATACGGCATTGCAGAGTCCGAATAATCGAATGAATTATCGTCGAAAATGCTACGAGTAAACAGCATAATTTTCAAACAAACATAAAACGCAATAAATCGATAACGGTAGGTCGTGAACTTTTAACTACCATGTGTCTCGGATGATTAATTTCTTTGATTGGAAATGTTAGTGTCGCAACGACGGCGGCGATGAGACGGAGAAATAATAATAACATATAATAGACGAATGGCCGACCAACGTAAGCCGCGTTTGAATTATTGTATATCGATGAATATAATATTACTTGTATGGAAACATCAGCGCGGTCGCGTCCGGCATTTTTTCAACGGGGAGAAGAGCGTGTTTAGTAATTATTAAAAAATCGTTTGGACGACGGAAAACACAGGAGAGTCTCGGTAATTCGTTCTTATGATGTTCCGACACGACCCGTACTAATCTTTCGTTTTCGCAATTTTACGTCCGGGAATCTAAAGAAATCGATAAAAAAAAAATAGACGATTGCTTACTATTATACAATGATGGTTTAATACTCTACGGAATTGTTTTATAGAGAATAATACGTTTGTATTGTTTCTTTCGTATAACACGACGTGTGTAATAACATGTAATATTTAGTCGAATGCGAAATTTTCCAATAGTAATAACTCGAGACAAGTACTGAAATAACTAAAGCAATTGCGACTTTTTAACGCGTGTGTCAAATCTTACAGAAATTTCCATACTTTTCCATATTTCAGCATTTCGATTATCACACACGTTTTGCAAGTGTTTGTTGCACAAAAATCTGGTATTTAGTATTGACAATGTTATATAATATATCATATGTATTATTTCATTTCGTTTAATCTTTTTTTAAAATTCAACAATACTCTCACCCTATTATGATATAATGTCGAATTACTGAGACCTCTGTTTGCGGAAAGTAATACCTAGTTCGAAGTAGTAAGGGAGATTGAACCCAAAACCTCGCCCCCCCCCCCCCCGAATACGTCCATGATGTTGTAGTGACGAAACGACTCTATTCTGTAATCACGTCTGTCGATGATTTTCCTCGCAGGTAGGTGCAGTCACTCGAGAGCGTACAGACTTTACGAAGATTCAGTGTACAACAGGAATTCGATGATAGCGACCAAATGTTCATCCTGGTCAAATTACCTCAAGAAAATATGTTCCGACTCCGAAACGATGCCAATGGGACACGATGCTTCACCCGAGTAAGTTGGAGCCACGTTTAATAAAAACACATTTAAAACGAAAACCGTATTCCGAGTAGGCAAACCTTATAAACGATATACTATAGCTGAGGTAAAAGTAAAGAATAAACAACACATGCGAACCGAAAGTTTTAACTGTTTTCTTCTTATGATTTTTCAGTGGACAGGGCGTATTCTATTTGAAGACCAGAAGTGTTGCACCTTACTCCGTTACAAAACACCCGAAAGAAGATTTGTAAACCTTACGTTAATAATTGTAATATCGCGTAGCACTGTTTCGATTCGGTCATCGTCTAATCGTTCGTATTTATTGACGGGGAAATAAGTAACAGAGTATCGACGATAAGTTTAAAACCAAAACAATATTAAATAAGAATATGAAAAGTAAATTAGCCACCTCAAAATTCGTTTTTACATTCACCAATCCATGCGCGACACAGAACTTAACATACAACTTTTTGTCCTGATTGTGATCGGTACAATATTTTCACAACAACATCCATCGTCTATAGTAAAACCAATACACCATTTTTTTTTAAATATATATATATATATAAATATATTATACCTATAAATAATAATGATTGCGTAATAATTACGTTTACACTTGTAAGTACTTAGAATAATTTAACGATACCGATACAACAATAATTTGTTTCAAAGTCATAGAATAAACAATATTAATACTCGTGTATAAAAACATACAATTAGGTAGTAAACACATCAAGATAACGTGTTGGAACCCTTGTCGGAACTCATGTCAGTGTTAGTGCATTGTGTTTGCCACCCTGGATTTGTACCCATTTAAAACCCACTAGTGTGCTATTACGTGATTTCCCTCTTCCCCTCCTTGCTGTCTTTACGACATTGCGTCTGCGGTCGAGACCTCGTACACACGCGAATCGCCGACTCAGTCGATTCGATCCTGAGAGAGCGGCCTAACCCAACTCGAACCCCTTCCCGAACAGGATCGTCAAGTGAGATTGATTTCTGATGAGAAAATAATAATACTCGATCGTACTTTTGTAGTCGGTGAGATTGTTTTTTCAGTAAGACGAGAGAAACCCCGAGTCTGTATTCGTAAACGTTAAATCCTCTCGGCACGTTGCGCATTCATGGCGACGGGCGACGACGATGAAAACAATAATCGAGTACGAAATCTTCAAACAATTTTACTACAAGTATAATAATAACCATATGCGTAATATAATAATAATAACATGTACTATTCGACAACGTTTCGTTTTTACGGATCGTTTTATTATACACGAACGCTTCGCAATTATAACAATACAAATATTATTATGAGCAGACGTGATGTATATATATATACTATAATATTAGTTACAAAAATAGACGGCGTGTAAAAAATGAAAAAAAATAAAAATAAACATTGCAACAAAATATTTAACCAAATTGAAAGACTCGACGTCCGCGCGACGATAAACAACAAAATAATGTTCTTAAAATAATATTACACGTTCCTGAATAAAACATTTCGATTATTTTCTGTTTGAAAAAAAAAAAATAAAATAAAAAAACAATTTTTTAGGAACTCGATTACAAGACGAATGTCCACCGACGACACACACGCCGATAGGGGTGTATCGCGATACGTCGGTTTGACGGACATCTCGAGGGTAAAAAAATAAATAAACCTTACGTATTATCACAAACGATCGGTGGTGCCCGCGACGCACACGGTGTATTTAAGCGCGACGATAACAATAACGGTATTTTATTTTTTTATTTTTTTTTTATTAAGAAATCGGTTTTGCCGCGGCCTCGGTTCCGCCACAAACGGCCATCGGTCGGGCCTACCGTTTGTTCAGCCTGTACCATATGACCGTGGTGGTCAGCACGTACGTGCCGAGGAAAAAGAAGCATATGTAAAAGAACTCGGGGTAAATGTTCACTTGGGAGAACTCCATTTCGGTGAGGAATTTCGACGGGTTTTTGTAATGGCAGTACATTTCGTCGTTGCACGGCAAGACGCCCCTGGCGAAGCCGTACAGCGAGTACACCAGACTCTGGAACGAACTCCTGACGAAACTGAAGTAGTGCAGCCACACGTACGGGGTGGGTATGTCCGTGAGTCGTATCGCGAACCCGAAAACGGACATGAGCACCATAAACACCGGCCCGATGAACACGGACACCTGTAAACGGAAACCAATGTAAACGCGTATAATAGTCGGTTAGGTCAATCGCTTCGTTTTCGTTCGCTCTCGCGTTAAAGTAACGCCGCCGGCCGCGCGTTTCTGCGATAGAGAAAACCAACAAAACGGTTGGAATTATGTTGGAAAATGTGTTTTTTACTGTATGTACCGCCATTTTAAAGTTTTCGGTCGTGAAAAAATCACTTTAGCCAACACATATAACTTGAGGAAGACCCCGAGACAATGTTTCGATCGAGACGAGTCGAACGGGAAAACATATTTGTTGAACGGGCGACACTCACCTTAACTGGAAGACTGGCGCCGCACAGGAAGCCGGTGCTCTGCGATGTCAGCGAAGTGACCAACAGAAATATGGTAAAATAACTGAATCGCATCAGCTCCAACGGTTGGTTCGTCATTATGTACGACGGAATGATGTAAACTATGCAGCACAACATCTACGAACAGAAGAAGAAAAATGAACGGTTGTTCGCGCACGCCGAGAGAGAGATTCTCGATAGGTGTACTACGCTGCATTTGTCGCATGCACTTTGTAGCAATACAACCGTGATGTTTAAATAAACGTTTGTTCTCATTCATTCTCACCTGAAACGGTATCTCGACCAGAAGCGTGGATATCATGTACGGGAAAAGAGTGAACCAACCGTTGAAATGTTCTCGCTTCAACACCTTGTACTCTATTGGAACTGCGAGACAAATAACGACGACATTATTATTATTATTTACATAAGACATCATACACGAGATAATACCAATGCCGGACAATAAAAGAGTAAAAATATCAAGTTCATTTTAACTCGGTTTTTTTTTTTTTTATTGATTTAATTACTATGAAACATAATATACTCACAAGACACGATGACGGCCATCTGACCGGTGTAAACTAGAAACAGATTTGTACCGTAGACGAACACCATGTTGCTAATCATTGTCGAAGCGTCGTTGCCCACTCCGCGGTACAGGTAACCGAAAATGAGGGCAATGCATAGATGGGCGATGATTCGCAACATCAGATTCGACTGTAATTGTTTGATCAATCAAATTAAATCCCGATAAATAACGAGTGCAAAAAATGAGTAAGTCTTAATTTATAAACGTTTAGATTCTGAACGAAGCTAAAGAACCAGTGGTTTTTTTAATAACGGTTATTTTTTTTTTTTATTCATGTGTACCTACAACTTTTCGACAAAAAAACGTATTTCGATCGATACATGACGTATTGTCCATTTTCAATAGCAAATTTTATCTGTTCGATACTAATAGTACTTTTTAAAAAGAGGTAATTTTCCGAAATTTTCAATAATTTTCTCATTACCTAATCGAGAAAAGTTAATGAAAAATACAAATCTAAAAATGTTACCCAGTAAATGTAACGTAAATACGTACTTTTACTTTTTGTTATTCGCTGATTTTTCATTTAGATCGATCGACTTATAAGTCTTTTTAATTTCAATGATATGCTGTAATATACTTGCAACCACTGGCATTTTTCGATTATTTGTGTACTTACTTTGTTACGCTTATACATTATTACGTTCCGCAAATATAAGTGATAGGCTTGTAAATAAGACGGAGGCGTGTTTACTAGTTTGGTACTGAACGAACAATTTTTGTCAGTCGTATTGTTGTTTTTTTGGCAAGTGTCTGCTAAACAAATACATTTGAATTTCCATGATTATTGTTATCGCTATCAGATTTGAACGTATTATGAAACACACCGTTTTCCAGTTGTGATTCTTGATTATCAGAAATTATATTACAGTCGCGTCGACCGTTGACGTAGGTATTTTTTGAGGCCGATTCGATCAGTTTGGTTTGTACATCATTACCGTACTCGCCTATAGCCACTTCGATCACTAAAACACAAAAACGACAATTACATTTTACTGTTGAGTGTATTTGTTTTTAACCGTACGTAAAAAAAAAAAAAAAACAATAAATCAAACGAACCAAAGAAATAATTCACCTTTACACTATTTAACTAGTTTTTTAATCTCGTAGAACAAAATTTTAATGAACGTTACATACTTGGACACGTGAGTGTTTTTTAAAAAATAATATTATATATTAATAAAAATCATTGATTGGCATAAGTTTAGTATACATGTAACTATAGTGTAATCTAAACATGACGTGATAATAATTAACACTCGAGTAAACTGCGAGTATTTTTCGTTTCGTGATTTCTATTAATGAATCTGCTATCAATCACACACAACTCTTTCTCAATATTCTATAATCTCGTTAAAAGAAATGCATCGACAGTATTTTCACAGATAAACGAAACAATCGTTGCTCTACAAAAAGTACCGGCGCAATTCGCATTGGCTTTAGGTGTTTGTTGAAAGTAATCATTGTACACTTACGAAAGTCTGCTGGATTGTGGTACGGCGGACATACGATTGCCCGTTCGGCGAAATAAGGAATAATCGATTTGGGAGGTCCTTGGTACATGCACTGGCCCGAGGTCAACGCGTACACTTGGTCGAACTTTTCGAACAGTAAAGCGCTGGGCGTATGCAGCGTACACACCATAGTACGGTTTTGGTTGTGGGCTAGGTCGACCATCAACGACACGAATTGGCTGCAAGACTGGCTGTCTAAGCCGCTAGAAAAATAATTCTCAGTCAATTTTCACGTCGTTCTTGTTCTTATCGTGTCACAATAAATAGGCAACTGATTTTATATCACGTAATATATTCGCATACGAACGGCAAACCGTTGTTTGTTCGCAACAGGTTTAACTCAACCGATTTTCAATTGGTTTTCGTCGTTATTTAAAGCGTCTCAAGAAGAATATTTTATTCCATAACGATATCTCGATTTACATTTTAATTTAAACGTTTAAATTAACTTTAATAACGTAATTGATTATTAGGGCTAACGGTCTCCGGCTTTGTGACGCGCAAAGTTCAAGACTAAATAATAAGAATGAGTGCAAAGGATGTAAAGGCTCAATTAATTTCCAATTAGTTTACCAAGTTAATTGTACACGACTCAACGTAACTATTATTATACATAATATTAGAGCATCGTTAATTCAATAGGTTTTCAATTTTTTTTTTATTTTTTTTATTTGATGATATACGTTGTAAGTAATATAAATGAATTATTTATGTTATTCTTGTTCAATACTTTTGAATTTATTTGATAATAATAATATTAATACTGATGATAAAAGAACAATAAAATAATATCGGTTGATTTTATTAATTCTATTGTTTTTCGTATCTATTACCAAACCAAATATTATGTCATTGCGCAAACTTGCATGATATAAAATGACAATCACGTTCAAAACAAAACTACGCACGAGCGATATTCGCATAATTTATCTAAAGTTAATTATGTTCGCATCAAAATCGTTCGATTTTATGAAATGGCATAGGGAGAAAATATTCGTCACCTGTATGACACGGAACAGTGCAGATCGAGTGTCAACAGTGGTACGGGAAATAATGCGTAATAAATGGTAAAAAACGACGAAACGGGCATTGTCGTTTTAAAAAAAAAAATTCAAAGTTCTGAAACACGTGAAATACGTATGTATGGTTGATAATTATAGAATCCGCCGCGAACTCAACACGAGTTAAATACAATTATATTTTGTCAAGGCGTACATGGTGTGGTTTTAAACAAAAAGCGATGACAAATTTCTCGTTTATTGTTGTCGAAACGCACCGCGTCGGCGTCAGTATATATTATACAGAGTCCTCTTTGTATCACGAACACAACGTCCTATGGAGGAACGGTTTAATGCAAGATAATATCCGATGACGTAACCACGAATGAATCAGAGCAACAAAGTATTAAAAAAAAAAACACGAGACGTCATGAGGATGACATTTTGTGGCGTACGTACACATCCAACAACAAAACCAGTCCCATTGCAGGTTTTGTGCCCGTCGTTCTCGAAAAAACGATTACGTACCACGTTTGAGCTATCGTTTTATAAAGACGTCTGTGCGCGCATACTTATCGTTACATTCGTCCTACGAGACTCTTATGGTTTTTACGTATCTTTTGTGCATTTTACTATGCGTGTTCATTCGCACGTACCGAAGACCGTAACAATGCATCGCTTAAATGAACGCGTAACACGTCGAGAAAATCGCCGACAAAATCACGTTGAAACCGACTGGTGGAAATATACTCGACTTGCTAGACAAAAAAATAATCTAAAAGAATATGTTTTTCACGACCGAAAACATAAGGCGTATCGCGTGACTGGAGGACCTGAGTCAAGACACACGATTATTTTATGAATTCGTAAATTTCCTACCGTGGAAATTGATCGGAAAAAAATCTACCGAATTGTTGTTTTCCTATTTGAATTATGTAACTAACATACTGATACCATATTGAGTCTTGAGATTATCGTTATGCTTAGTCAATACTTATCTCATCAGGTTATGTTCTTTGTTGTAATAAAAATATAATACAACTAAAGATATTGTATACGTATGCCTATAATCTTTTTAAAATGGTTCAAGTGGATATTACTTGTTAGCTCAACGACACGCGGTGTAATAAGGTCATTTTCGGGAGTGCGAAGAATCGACGATTATTTTAGATCTACAACGTTTTATAAGATAGTTTACCTCCATCATTTTACCTCTAAAATCGAATCGAACCTCCACGTATGTGTGTAGTAATGTGATGTAATACGAAATATATAGTGCGCTATAAATACTCACGTGGTGGGCTCGTCTAGAAACAATATCGACGGGTTGGTGATGAGTTCTAAAGCGATCGACAGTCTCTTTTTTTGGCCTCCGGAGAGCCGTTTGGTGATCGTGTCCCCGTGAACGGACAGGCCCAACGCATCCAGCAGGTCTTCGACTCGGCGCACTTTGGACAACGTCGACACGTTGGTCGGCAATTTGAGATGAGCAGCCACTGTCATCGACTCCCTGACGGTTAACAGGTCACGTACATAATCGTCCTGCTGTATATAGCAACTGATATTCGCCATTTGTTTTTCGTCTCGCAACTTGTCGTTAAGGTACACGGACCCCGAACTTCCGCTTATCCTGTGAGTGCACAAACACACATTTCAATCAACACAACTCTGTGACGAATTTTAAGGACGGCAGCAGAGGGACCTTGCCATTGGTCTAGGTATTTATTTTATTAACTCTACGAGATTCGGAAGTATCAATAAAAACCGATTTTAAATTGATACACAAACAGTATGGAAAAAAAGTCGGACTATTGGGGTGGGGGAGGGGGGTTGAACTCCCAAAACCACCCCCTCGGCACGCCCCCGGAGATTCCCGTGGAAAATTAATACTTGTCCATCTTCATCGGCTCAGAATCGTTTTTCGAATGAAATGTTATACCCATATTGAATTCATATTGAAAAAATACCATTCGCCTGTTGATCAGTAACCCTTGACTCGCCCCACAAACGGTGAAAAAATGCACGTGAAACTGAAATTATTTTATTATTATTTTAAACGAGTACACCCTTGAATGATGTCAGTAAACTTCAGTCCCCTCCGAAAATATTCCTATAGGTCCACCTGATCGCGCGCAAATTACGCGATGAGTACGTGACATTCCGGAAATATAATCATACCGGTAGCGTGTCCAGCCCGTACTGGTCACGTGCGTTCTTGACGGGCCGTTATGGAAGTCTATTTGAAAATTCGAATTTATAAACCATTAAGACTGGCCGTCGGTCGGCGAGAATTTCAACGAAATAAAACGTGTGTATACATGACACACACGAACATCGTGTTTGAAAAAAATAAAAACCTCGTTTAAATTTATATTCACGATAAAATTATGATAAATACGTTACACGAGAATAAATAAAAGCATTTGATAAAATATGATGGACATATATCGAGCGGAGGAGGGATATAACTGGCAATTTGAGTGCAGACGTCGTTCGAATCACTTAAAAAAATACACAGATCGTTCTGCGTCTTTATTACGTATGTTTCGGCGGCTATTTTAATTGCCACGACGAAGAACACGGAAACTGAACTCGCCGGCTCCGTCATTAATATAATCGCTTAATAGACAAAATGCTCACGTTTATCATTAAATCGGAGTTTTTTTCTCGACTAAATCGTATTTCCTGGATAATAAAAACATGGTTTTATTATTATTATTATTCGGTAACTCATATTTAATTTCAACAGAGGACAAAGGAACGAATGATAAAAAATTCAAAGAAAAAAGCTTAAAAAAACGTAAACGATTCCAGAGTAATAATTCTAGTACCACTAGTGTTTTAGACCAAGCTCCTCGGCTCATTGAAACAAACTATGTCGACCGAATGTAAGTAAATGTAGTTATGTAAATCACTACAGAGGACTATATTAAACTATACGTATAATTCGCGTATAAAACTGAATAACTGATTTCACAGCAAAGATATGCCCAATACTCGTACGTTTCTGTAATACTATGAAGTATCGTCTACATCGTCTATGATGTTAAGTTTTTTTTTTTTTACTGGGATAGATCCTGAATTTCTAATTCTCATACAAATTGAAATTCGATCGAAAACTTTTTTAAGTGTATATTTCGAGTGTTTTTAATATTATGTACGCTACGTGTTCGGCGAAGTCAAAGTGACAAAACTAAGAACACGGTCCAGTGAATATCTAAAACGAAACAATAAATCGTTTTCAAACAATATATATATATATCATTATTGAAATAGTTGTACAGCTTGTATACACAACAAGCAATGACCAAGTCTGAAATAAACGAGTGGTACGATTTTAAAAAATGACTAATGCGTAATTGCATAAACGTATAAAATGTTACATGTGATTATTACTCGTGTGGGCGTTTACCCGCGCAATTATCAGTGATTAGACAAAGTCCAGCTCTAGCGTCGGGTCATTGTTTTGAAGTCCGAAATTATTGAACGCCAAATCATATAGATTCATAGCTGCAGATTACGGCAATGTGTTTCGTACGATTAATAAAGCAATTTAGAGACGTCCGTCGTCGGTTCGCAATGTATACGTTGAAAACACACTAAATATCAAGTGTAATTATTTTTATTTAAACGCGTTTGTTAAGAATCCATGTGAATTTTCGTACAAACGCAATATCCCTATCACGTATAAGTGATTAAAGTTTTAAACGCTCACATGACTTCATTGTTAAAATGTAATATTTTTTATGTACTGACGCATCATTATCAAACATTGGGCATTATTACCACGGTTATAATTTAAAAATCAAAGCCAAATAGAGATTTCATTTTATCTAATGACGCGGTAATTTATTTGAAAAAAAAAGAAAAAAAAGAATAACCCAATTATAGAATATACGTACAAAGTTCGGTGTAATAAAAAATATTTAAGTACTTATAACTCTTTTTTCGAGAATCATAATTAACATTAAAATTACTTTTAATGTGCGATATTAAAAACGTCGTTAAAATCCGCGTACGAGTCTAACAAGTCCACGAAATATGTTATAAAATATAATAACCCTTAAATTCACGTCCTTTGCGTAATCAGTATAACTAACGATAATTAATAATTTGTTAGTTACCTATAGGGTCAAGTACAATACAATATATATTTAACGTTACTGAAAAACACATATTATGTATAATACATTAATAAATAACGATATCATAAACGCACGAGTCATTGTTGACTCAACGTGTGCGTGGACGTGAAAAATCTATATTAGTTTTAAGATGCCAAGTGTAATCAAAAAACAGTAGGGAAGGAACCAAAAATTAATGTTGTTAACTTTCGAATTCGTAAAATATGAAGCTCTAGTCATCGTGTATTATAAACAAAACATTACGTTCGAACCGAAATTACTTGGCATGATAAGTAAACAGAAAAAAGAAAAGAAAACCACACATAGGTAATATTATTATCTAATTTAATTATTGTCGGTTCAGAGATTGAACGCTATTAATTTTTTTTTTTTTTATATATATCTAACTTTTAAATTAGATCAAGGTGAGTAGATTAAATTTAAATGGGCTGTAGTTAAACTCATAGGTCACGGGTAACTTTTTACACGACTCGTTCCGCTGGCGAAATAAATCGAAATGTACTTTATAGCACTCGGCTTTACCGGTGGCTACATAAAACTCGCGCGGCGAACCCACGTCTACATTTCATAATTCTATCGTGACCATATCGTCCTATAATACACTTGGATATCGAAAACATATCATGTGCAGTCAGCCTTAAGGTCGCATACAACGTCGACCGACAACCGAAATGCTCGACTGTCTTGTTTGACAAAAATTACATTTCCTATTTAATTTTTTTCTTTTTTTTCGCCATTCGAAACAATAGTCAATGATCTAAGCATTTATTAATAATGGATTTTAATGTATTCACGGTTACAAGCCGTACACGAACGCTTATTAAAATAGTATTGTTTAAATTATTTAATGCACTCACGAATATCCGGCGAGAACGTTGAGTAATGTGCTCTTGCCGCAACCCGACGGGCCCATGATGGCGGTAAGTTGCCCGGACCGGAAACTGCCATTGATACCGTGCAAAATCTCTTTTTTTCCTGGAAAAATCAAAACATAGAATTAGTAAAACGTATAATCATTTGTGGATTACACTCGTGTTTTCGGAGTCGTCGGCGTGGGCCTGAGTAAAAATCAATACAACGACGATAAAATAGCTACCTGTGCATAAACAGCTATAAAACACAACAACAACAAAAAGTAATATAACCGATGACAATGTTACGAAATCTAATAACGACAGATAATAATAATTATAGTCAGTTTATAGCATGTAAAGCAATAATTATTGTTGTAATTACGAATCATTTAAAATATATTAAGTAGGTTTATATTTTATATATTTTTATGTACTGTATATGTTTTGGAATCGAGGATTTTAATTGCTTATTAAGATCTTGTTGCTCAACAGTTGGGAAACTTCTATACAGAAGGGAATATCTATATAGAGGATGTTCAAAAACGGACTGAACAAGGAAATAAAAATGTGAAAAAACGCACGATCAAAACGAATTAATGAAAAATATAATGGTACGGCTTCGTTTTTATGACTCCGGGTGTTTTGTGATTTTGACGTGCTACCCTAATTTTGACGATTTCAAATCTAATATTTAGGTAGTACAATAGCTCATCACTAATGTACACACACGTGTTCGTCAAACATTACACCGCGATTGCGCAATTATTATACAAACAGACGAGTAAAATAATACGATACGATCTTACTACAGTTCACACGTGTGGATTGATATTATAAACAACACGATTGGGACTCGTAGACAAATAAAATGAGAAAAACGTGCGTATAAATTGTGTACACACCGATTCGACACGCGTAAAATATTAATAGTGTTGTTGGACGACGAGAGATGACGGACGAGTGTGGACAATGGTCAATATAAAATATGTACACATCCATTTATCACCTGTTACTAATAAATAATTAATTACAAGAAAACACTTTGCAAACTCGCTCTCTCATTAGACGAAATCGATCGATTTGTCCCGTACGGAAAGACACGAGAATAGAGATCGTCAACGCGGCGGTTTTAAATCGAATTGTTAATACGATGTATTCAGAACGAGTGTGTTTAAAATTGTGCCGAGTTTTATTACACTTGCATGATTTACGATGTCGTACAATCGTGTAATAGGTTCGTCGACTAGCACAGCGCCTTGTTAAGAATAATGTCGCCTCGAGTGATAAAATATTTCTACCGCGTTCTGCATAACAGTCGTAAAAATTATAAACGAGAAGTGAGATATATAAGTTTTCAAAAACGTCTCGAATAGTAGAATATTTTACTATTACTCGGTGCAATAGAGAGGTACTCGAGTTTGAAAATTACGGAAAAAAATTGTAGACGGGTTAGGTTAGAAAAAAAAAGGTCTATTATTGCTTATAAATATGTTACAATAAAATATACTTTGAAAGTCCCGTGTACTTGATTAGATTTACCCATTTAATAATAAATAATATGTCTTTGTCTGAGGCTATGGAATGAGCGAACCGTGTGGTCATATAGACTTTTATCCAAATAACGGTAAAGAACAGCCGGGCTGCGATCTGACGGAAACTCCGTTGCCTTTAACACTAATCAAAGAGGGGATCGAAGAAGCAAGTCGCGTTTTAGTCGCTTGTAATCACGTGAGAGCCATCAGACTGTTCATTTTTTCAAATTCGGTTTTCAATCGACGTTCCACAGTTTTCGGCGTCGTCTCGTAGATTTAATCATAACAACTCGAGAGTTGAGGTGTTCGCTACCGAAAAAGTTTCTGAACTGCTACATCGTACTACGTGCTAAACACGTTAAGTATCAACCACTCGTTAACTCTTAATCGAAAAAAAGATTTATTTTTAATTTGATTACTAACAATTAGATAGTACGCGAGAGTCCGACAATATTATTAGAACTACAAAAAAATGTGGGTCATTCGGCGACCATGACACTCAACTTGTCTGTATATTATTACGTATGTATTTACATCTGCCTCCTTGTACATTGTTCGAACCGAAGGCCGGCTGCGCGCAGTGATAATATTTTGTTCACGAGAAATTTATCCGATTCCGCCGCGCCGTCGGCGAGTGATATTAATATTGTAAACGTCTTACAGGTACTTTGTCTTAATTTCGGTTTTTTTATGGTCTTCATTAAAAAACAAATTTCAGTCGATAATAATTGACTGGATAGGCCTGGTAGGTTTTATTTGAACTAAATTTAAATCGACGCACCGTATATTGCACAAATATCATTACATGGGATCTTCACCTTCCGCATTTGAAAACTCGTATAAAGTGTACAAAGTTACCATGACATTAGCTTGCACACGAGTTGATTGCGAGAGAGCCTTCTCAAAATTAAAAAATAATTAAAAGCAAATTAAGAGCAGCAATCAATCAAGAGAATCTAGAGGCTTTGGTGTGGTTGTTATCCATAGAGACTGACCTTATCCCAAGTATTGATGAAACGACAAATTTATCGGGTGAAAGTTCCAATGAGCTAAATAGACTACTTAAGTTATAATTTTTGATTTTTTTATACGCTATAATGTGTCATACAGATATACAAACCTCTGTAATACAATACAATTCATACCCTATACAAATAGATTTTAATGTATTATATTTTGTCAATCTGAGAAATGACAATTTGATGAGATAATACATAATATTTCTTTCGGTCGTTATATAAACGTTATCATAATAACTAAATAAATGGTCAATCGGATGGGAAAATAAACAATAATTACATACTTGAACATATTGATATAATATTATTTGTTTCGTTTATTTAATTGACCACCCGAGAGACTGGAACAAAGATAAGAGGTCGTTAAACCTGAGCGAATTTATAACCCGAAAACAATAATCACAGAAATAATATCGAATAGAGTTAAAACGTTTTCATATTATCGCGTCCATTGTCCAAACGAACCCGTCGTATTTTCGCTATACTCGGCTACAAACACATTGTTGCACTAAATATTAGGCAATCGTATTGATTTTTAAAAGTCCAATTCCGGACTATAAAATGATATATATTATTTATAACATTAATCAAGGGTCGACCTACGAAAAATAGACTTTTAAATTTTAATTTTAACCAAAACTACACGACGAGTTGAAATTATAATAAAAAATAAATATAATTACTTAAACCGTCCTAAAGTACAATAAAAAAACATGTTTACGTAAGCGTTGTTAACGTAGGTAAAAAGTAGTTCTAAAAAAAAAACAATGTTTAACAAAGGGGGGCTCTGGGGATAAGAGAATTCTTTGGCTCGTCGCCGTGTTGCTGTTGAGAACGATAGCGGACGATAGAAGGTCGCGCGACGTAATGCGTTGTTTTCGATTAAGTATTTCAATAATAAATCGTCAATATTACGACCTAGAATGAATCCGGTATTGTCTAAAATTCAATAAGATCTCTGGAGCAATAAATTTATTTCGCGTCGTTTATCGCGGCATATATTATTATTTAATAACATAACGGCATTCCCCGCGATACTTTCGTTTATTATTATTATTATTGTACATCGGCCATTGGCATTGCATAAAACAAACAGGTTCAAGGTCGTCGAGATCTTTAATTTGTCACAATAACTTACTAATAAGAAATAATTATTATAATTTTTTTATTAATAACTCATTTCAATTAGCGAAAAACATGGTACGTAATCGCTTTGCCACAGTGAGTTTTGAATATATTAACATGTCCCGATGTTAATTCATAAATTACTTCAGTGCGTAATAACTAATAAATTATAATATGTGACAATATATTTAAAAAGCACTAAACACAGTCGAAAAAGACCAAAAAATTAATATGTAGGAAATCACAATATATTTTCCAAAGCATATGTTATTTAAACAATAACTGACTAAATTATTTGATGGATTCAAAAATATTTTCGATTTTTCAATTATTTACTTGTAAACATAAATTAACATAGAAGTAAACGTTAATTTTGCGATCGGTTATTCAACATAATATTCGCATATCAATGTGTTCATTTATATCGATTTCCGTTTAATAATAATCATGGTTATTTTATTTAATCACATTTTTAATTTACTATTTACATTAGTCGTGAACAAATTCTTTAATAAGTACTTTATCATTCACTCGCCAATATAGTAACGTTTTTACTTTTTATTTATAATCGACCCCGTGTATAAAGTTTATTCAAGTAATTTATATAGATGTTGTCAAGGTTGCAACGATTGGTAAACGACGCCACCGATACTTCACTTTTATTTAAGACTTCCTATATATTATAGATTGTCCAGACACAGAATTCTAAACGAAATGGCACGACTAAACGGAAGCGCGTGTTAAAATTTATTGAGTGTCACACAAAGATCTGACAAACATGGGGGGCGTTTACTTTAGTTTTATTTTGCATTTTTAAAGTTTGTTTTTTTTACGGTCGTTATATTTCTGCGCTTAGACAAACATAATCTTTAATGGATTTCAACTATATTAAGGAATTTGAAACAGAAAATGATAAATTAAATTCTAATTTCCTTTTTTTGATTTTAATCGAGACAATCATTTGGTAAATATAAAATTGTCATAAAGTAAACTCAAATCTAATATTATTTTTAGATGCGAAATCGTTAATAATTGTATACATATTATATATTGGCGTTAGTGTCACTAACGAGTAGGTATTATTTAGGAGACACAGAACTAATTTTTCTTAAGCTTACATTACCTTTCGTCGAGTGTCTACGAAGCTAGACGCTGTAAAGGCTTTTACTGGTTTCAATGTGCGAGATATTTTTCTTTCCGCAACATATATTTCGTATGAATACGGTAAATGTAATATTTTATTACGGGTTTATCCAAGACTCCCAGGACCCCAGGATCTACCTGTAAACCGGAAAAATATATTCAATGACGGATACTCGTCGATAGTGACACAATATCGTAATGACGACCCAAAACACGTGTCGGCGAGGCGATACGGGCGGAAAAACATAAAAAAAAAAAAAAAACCAGAAGTTGCAACGATTACCGCGTGACGTATTTCGTGCATTGTCGTCGCATTTCATATTGTAAACGGACGTCATACGTACGCGACAGAAAGACGCGCTGACCATATTAAAATATTCGTCGTTCGAACGTACGTGTCGACGGCGCGGCGTAGGCGTTTTTATTGGCGTTTATTGTTTCGAATCGCACGGATGAAAAAAAAATAATACTACGATCATATTATTATTATTTGCCATCAAGGTTGAGGGCTACCGTCGGGACAGGAAGAAGAGCACATCCTCTTACGAATCGCCGCCGATGACCGAGCGATTTTTACATGATCCACGTGGGTTTTCTGGCGGATTGTCGAAAACTGTCACGTACCCCGTTTACATATTATTATGCTTCTTCATATTATATTATATACTCTATTGGCCCAGTTGTTCCCAAAATTTTCCCATTCGAGCCTCCCTAAAAAATCGAACGCTATTTTCACGCTTTCCGCAAATAATTAAATATTTTAATAAAACCATGATTTGAGGGTGAGAAAATCGGGCTGCATCGGTATGCGATTAATATTACGAGTATATACGAATTTTTATTGTGTTCGTGTGTTCACGCGGACTCGAGACCATCTGCAATTACTATTACAGGTAGTTTAAAAGTATTGCGTTTGCTCGCTGTATTATTATTCTGCGTGCATTTTGTAATTTTGTAATCGTTATAGGTGGAAAAAAAATATTATTAAACCGGTGAAAAATGTAAAAGAAATCTGTAATTGCTTTATATATTAAAAATTATCCTTTTTTCAATTGTGTGGTTGTGCTGTTGATTAAACAAACGCTTTTCGTTATCTCATAAAAATATAATAATTGATAATCGTAATTAATAATTAATACTATTAAACGTTCACATCTCGCGGGTGGTTTTCGAACCGCTGTTCCCACGATTCCTGCGCGACACTCGAATAAAAAAAACACATCGACAACTCTCGTCCCCGACGTTCGAAATTGTCGACACGTAACTTATATACACTTGCGATTATACCGATCGAGTGCATATTGCATATTGAGAAACACGCATGGCACACGCGAGCCGCTTACGAAAAAAAAACCCATCTCTCGGGTTTTCCGAATAACGGCACGTGTTGTCTGTGGATAGTGTTATATTTGAATAATAGAATCCAAGAGCGCAATGACTCGACGTGTCGAAACGTTTGAATAAATAAATAAAAAAAACGCCGTCGAATAGAGATTATCCACATGTTTTGTTTGCGCGTACAGTGAACAATAAACATATTAAAAATACTTGCCGACTAGATTCGAAACAATTTCACTTAATCGCGCGGACTATTATTTGTTTTGATCCGAAACTTCGACGCGATAAAAACAAAATAACTGCACCGCCGGCCGTTGTCTGATATAATATTTCATACAAAACTTCACTGTTCGGAAGGCGATTTCACACGTCGTCGTATACGATATACTTACTGATATAGTTTGAAAATGTAAAATAAAAATGACCGTATAAAATGACTATTTAAATTCAGAAAATACATAACTTAAGATGGCTAATATAAATAAGACTCGACGGAAATACGATTTGTTATTTAACAGCATAAATTTAAATACATTTTTCAGATCTATTCAGATACTATACTCGTATAGTTTTATTGAATAGCAAAATTATCCCTGGACTAGAAGATTTAATGTTATACAATTTTAATTAAACACACATGTGACTTGCAGCGCTGTATTATACAAATAAACTCTTTGAATCAATTTTTTTACTAATCGGGTAATTTAAAATCAATACGTATCGAAAAAATTTAACCCATTTATGCAGTGATAGTGTGCGATATAAAATGCTAAAACCTCGACTTAAACATTAAATTAGACATACCACGTACTATTAGTAAATAATTGCACAAGGTATAACCAATTACGCAAATACATTCAGAGATGACTCAATAATTATATTAATTTTGAAATCAGATTCATGAAAAACCATACGAGTTGAAGAGAATATTTTTCGTTGTTGTTGCAATGTTAGAGCAGTAATTATTTTAAAAAGTCCATAGTGTTACTGTTGAATCTATAAATGTATTCTTTTCGAGTCGTATTAAAAAGTCTTGTAAAGCGTGATATTTTATTTACTCTGTGAATCTTTTATGGATATATAGAAACATTGTACGTTCATTAAATGTGCCTATATAATGTATCGGCATATTATTATAGTGATTACAACGATTAGGTTCACTAGAGTTCAATGACACAGTTCATTCTGTAAAATGATAAAACATTTAAATGATTTAGAAATGTTTAAGAAATTATAAAGAGTTGAAATAATGATCAATGATAATATAGATATTTATTTAGGAATATAATTGTTTTGTAATTTATAATGTAATAAAATATATATATATTTATATCATATATGTTTAATTAATTATTAAATGTTTTACAATTTATAACGTTTACAAAAAAAAAATCTAGGTTAATTTTATATTATATAAATAGTAGGTATTTGATCTACTGATATAAACATATATATATATATATTGTACCCAAGTAAAGAAAATTAAACCACGTCTTGTTCCAATATTTATTTATACACGTACGAATATAGTGGCTAATCAAATGTTATAAATATATCGGTATGTTGATGATTTTATTTTATACGCTCTTGCAGTGAATAGAATATTTTTATAATATAAGTATAGGTACTGGCGTACGGTTAAAACTCACTATAGGAATTATGAAATAAAATAATACTACGGTAAAAAAGCACCTATCTTTGTTAGCAGCTGGTGTCACCGGGTACCATTGATTTTTTGTCGTAAAAATAAACCAACAGAAAACAATGATTACAATTATTTGTATACGTTCGTTTTTTTAACCATATATACCCGATGGATATAGATAATTATTCGCGAAAAAAAGAAAATACTATGCCCGTTTAGAACGTCTACCGTTGTCGTGTGTGTTCTCGTTTCGATGTGTGGTGTAATTTTAATTTAAGCAAAATGTTATACAATTAATTAAATATGTGATACACTTGATAGTTTAAGTTACATTTGTATCAGATAAAATATATCTAATAAATATGTATAGGTATTCATAACATTGACCTTCATTCGGAATAGTTTTTTTTTTTTTTTGAATCCAATCATCGTTGCTTTAAAATGTATACAAATGAGAATGGCAAAACAACAAATACTGTAAACGAACCAGCATTTAATCGAATTATTTCTATGTATCTGTGTGACGTACACAATATGATTATAAGACGGAACAAAGACGAGTATTATTTTACACCTCGATTTTTTATCAACAGAGTTATTTTTCATTTCTCATTATTTCGTTTCCGTCGTAATGCAATGATACGTATGACGAGATTGATTCAGGTTGGGATTATTCAATAGTTTTATCGGAGTTCGGCAGTCGACATTGAAAATTACCATCTTGAATGGCTCTAAAACGCACGGAAAACAACGCTCTAGACACGCGTTGACGCCGGAGAAAAATTGTAAAACACGTCCGAGCAAAAGTCTAGGCAAAACGTAAAATTAAAAAACGATTTACTCGTTGTTTTTTACTTGTTATCGCGAGACAGGTGCGATAAAATATCTAAGTTTTTATAATTCAATAGTCTATGATTGGAAATCCGATAGGTTTCGAATATTGCAAAATTTCGGTTGAGATGTAACGAGGATTTTGACAGTGCTTGGTTCACAAACGGACAGAATTGGCTCACGTGATGACTGATGAGTACTGATGACTAACTGTTGTTATATTATACCGATGCATTTCGATCTTATCAGAAACGGATGTGTGTTCGCCGTTCCATTGAAAACATAAATAACAGTTCGGCACTCCTTCGTAGATTTAGTAAACGTGCAGTAGATATTACGGACTAGATAATATAAGTGCGGGACAATGATTTCCGCCAAAAAATAAGAAATTATTTTCTGCTCCGATTCGCGTTCGTTAAAATAAAAATTATGAATACTGATACACAAATCGGTAAGTGGGTAAATAACGGACGTTTTCCTACGCTGATAAGATAAGAAATTTTAAAAAAAAAAGTTTAAAAATATATACCCAAATCTGAGATCAAAATAAACATTTAAACATTTATTTTTCAATCATTTTAGGGAACACTATATTATAATTTTTATAAAAATGTTGATTTTATTAATAGGTAACAATTATTGTCAGTAGGTTATCTATTAAAAATATTATCTATTAAAATGTCATTAATTTCACAGCAAATATTCATATTACGGCAATCAAAAACGATAAATCCATTATTAAAATTATATATTTACACATAATAATAATCTATTTATAAATCATATAACATCCTGACTTTAATCTGGATTAGTATTGGTCAATCTTGCAATAGATTTTGCCAATTTAGCATTATACTTTGTACACAGTTGATAACAAAACAATGATATATACGCGTGTATTGAATAGCGTGTAATAATTACAAATATAGACCGTGTATACTATAAAGTATTATTTTATGGGCATGTGCATTCTATCTTTTTAGCTAACTTTTCAGTATTTACAATACTCACCACGTTAGAGTAAGTTTATGTTGATGTGAAAATCTAGTTTTTAGGCGTATGAAGGTATAAAGAATATGTGTTTTTAATTTTCAATTATAACTTGCCTCTAGGCATGGTCTGGTAACTTTTAGTTTTTCAATTTGCAAATTGCACCATAGATATATTTATTTTTTAATTATTTTTAGATAATTAGAGAACAATTTTTTTGACAGGAAATACATACGTATTAGTGCCTACCTATATGGTTTGAATTGGTCGGAGGATTAAATGTTTGAAGGGAAACGTATGAACCACGGCCATTTATAATTTTTTAGTGATAGATTTTTTTTAAAATTATATTTCACTAGCAATTTAATTAATAAATCATAAATACATTTGATAAAAGATTTTTTTTTTAATTGTATTTCACTAGCTATTTAATCAATAAATCATAAATACATTTGATAAAACAATTTTTACAAAAGATTTCTGAAATGCATTTAATTGCACAGACATATTATGAAGAGTTGAAATCGATCATTTACAAAAATAGTCAAGACTAAAGTTCAGAAATTATTTTCACTAAGCACCTTTTTATTGAAAATAATAAAGATAAGACTTTTGATATCGTCGTATTTAAGTTTAAGTATAAGTTAACCTTGAATTTTATTTCATTGACAGCGCGCTTCTTATTAAATTATAAATATATACAATACCTAATGTTTGAATATATAAATTAAGAAAACTAATAATTAGTGCATTGTGCATTGATCGTAAAATCAATTGATGGTAGTAAATAAATTTCAGAATTGTAACTATCACACATTTTACTGCCTATACTTAGGCGGTGGGGGGGGGGCTTGGATAGACCCACCCAGTTTTTGAACGAAATGTAATTCCCGAATCCAATATGTAATTTACCAAAAGTAATATGCTGTTGTATTTTTGTGAAACACATTTATTAACTCTTTTGTATCTTAAATATTGAAAAATACAACAATAATAATGATGAATAAGTTACCTATACCAACAACAAAAATGATTTAATTTATACAAATCACTAAAACGTCGTTTTAAGATTTTATTCGTATTTGAATAGACGTAAAAAGAAGATATAGATATTTAAATGCGCTTAGTTTGAAAAAAATATTACTTTAAGATACGTTTGATATGAAATTAAAAAAAAAAAAAAAACTTTCTCATTATTTTGGGTATCCAATTAAATGGTACTACATCAAATGTTTTTAAAACCAAAGACGAAAAAATGTTTTAAGATTTACGAATTGAAAAAGTGATATTATTATTATTTGTAATATTATTACATACGAGTACTTTAATTCTTATTCCATTGTATCGACAATTTTAAATGTTTTTTTTACAATTTTATCAATAAAATAATTAATCGTATTAAAAATGTGATGTTTTTCTATCCTAGGATCACAATAGTATTATGTTATCATCAAATAGTTCACGACAACATCAATATACATCTCGATCGTTTCAGTGCGTATGTAGACAGTTACGACTTAGAAGAAATATATTAAAATATAAATGACCTAAGCGCATGACACATCGTGGTAATTCAAACGATTTCTCGTAATTAATTAATTATGCGGTCGAGCAATTCCACGGGCAACATTTTATCTCGATTTCCCGCAAGAGTGTTTTTAATATAACAACGAATAACGATTATAATATGATTAAACGACATGAGATCGTACAATTTGCGTACAACTCGCGTGAAATAATCGAACGTTTTGCGCATTTGAACAAAGGCTATTTTCAAAACGACAACAAAAACCGTTATCAGCACTCTAGAGATACTAAGTTGTTATCATTTTACCGGTCGGGAAAAAAAAAAAAAAAGGATAATTCTACTTTTTACATTATGAGCGAACGAATTTCCCGTGGTTTTATGAATCATAGGTAAGTAATAACTATACGAGAACAGAGTTGTCGAGGGCTCAGACCCTCAGCCTCGCGCTTTTTAGATGATCGTTTAGAAGCCGCTCGAAAATATATAAAAAAATTTAAAATTTCCCATCGTCGTCGGTATTCAAAATTTAAAAATAAACATTTCGAGCATTTCGCATAACAAACAGGAACGCGTATCTCGTTGTGAGCTCGTTGATTTTTTTTTAAGCAATCGATATGGGTATAATAATTGGACGCCCGCCGGAATTATACATCGGTCAAACGAACACTTATATAAGTATAGAAGAAAACGGAGGGTCGTACCGCGTATGTAGGCAACGGTACTGGACAATACGCGGTGCGAAGTGCCCCTTAGCGGTCACTCACCTATTTTGAAATTGGTGAACGTGGTGACGGAGTAGGCGAGATTCTCGAAGGACAGGTCGACTTGGGTTTTTCTCGGGAACAGTTGCACTTTCTTGGTGACGGCGGTCACGTTGTTGTTGTCTTCGGCGCGGTATTTGACGGGGTCCGCCATTGCTGCGCGGCGACGGGATCGGCTCGGCAGAGGGCCAACGGGCAGAACGGCGCGAGTGAAAAACGGAGAAGAAACACGCGTACTCCGAGGTGCAGTGCTGCAGCGTCTATCGTACGTTTGCGCGCGAAAAGGACGTCATCGTGGGCCGTGCGATGTAGTAGTAGTAGTAGTAGTAGTACCGTCGTCGTCGCGGCGCGGCGGTGTGAAACGAAACGGCAACAAAATGAAAAAACGAATTTTTATTCCGAACGCGATTGTCGTTTCAAATTACGGGCGGTCGGTACTCTACACCGCGTAGTGTTTTCATTCCGTCCCGAGCGTGTGTGTCGCGTGTTCTTTAAATTATTATATCCTATACGGTATCGTGCACGCGCTGGTATAAATTTACCTACGGAAATTATCACGATCCGCGGGAGAACTGAGGACAATTATTAATATACGACGACGTATTATATCGGACGACAGAATATCGAAAAAAAAATAAATAAATATCAAAACGTATCGCGCCGACGGTCGACCGGCCCGCTCTTTGACTACTGAACGGTGTGCCGAGCGCACGTACCGTGTTTATAGTGTTTTATTATCTCTGCCGTGCCAGCCGCCTCTTCCACCCGCCGTCGCTCCACTGCTGGCGCGGTCGCGCGAGAACGTCCGCCGCCGCCGCCGCCGCCGTAAGGGCGCCCGGCGCATGCGCGTCGTGTCGACGAGGGTGCGCAGGGACTGTGCGCGCCGCATGTGTACAATATTATCGCGTCCCGCCGCATAGAAATAACTATCGCGTCCCGCGCATACAGGCCGATCGCCACGCGTGTGATCATATCGTATTATCACATCGCGCGCGCGGACGGGGGGCCCCGAGAAATTTAACACGTTGACTGCCATGCCTATTTCAATGTATTATCCTTTGGGGCCACCGTATTTTTTTACGACTTTTAACTTATTTCTTTTATGATTATTAGCAAGGCTCGGAACTTTAGGCATTTGCATATTTGTTTAGAAAGTGCATATTGAACTTATAGTTCGATACAAATTTGATCCATAGTATGTATATTCCAAATACAAAAATTTTTGTTGCATAATTTTGCATATTTCGTTATTTTTTGTACGAATTTGCATATTGTAGGTTTTAGAACATTTTTATGCATATTTCATAGATTTAACGAAAACAATATTTTTTCCTTACAAATTTATAGTTAACAAAAAAATATTAGATATATTACAAAATAAATCCATTGAAAAATACGTCAACGGCTATTTTTGTATTGCTCCCAATGCATTTAACAATAATATTCATATCATTTCTAATACTGAGAACTCGAAATAGTGACTGCCGATCGGCCGGCTCGTATTTATTGTTATCCAAATGTACCATGGCATTCATATATTCTGTACCATGATATAAATAAATTATATAACCTAGGTAATTTGTAAAGAATTAAGTTTAACCATTAGGTCGTTATCAGTATTTGTTTGTATATTTATTTATTATTCAATAAATTGCATATTTTTGCATATTTCCCAAATTTTTACTGCATATTTTACCGCATATTATGATGTTTTTTAACGCATATGTATGCGCATATTTGAGTACTTTTTAGTGCATAAAGTTCCGAGCCTTGATTATTAGTCATAAATCTATCCTAAAACCATTATATGTGTTAATTCACCTGTAGAATGTGAGGCGTTATAATGTCCCTCAGTAGCGAAAAATACGTGAATCACATATTTCTTGCTTTTGAGGGGTGTTTTGACCCCTCGACTAAATTAAAGACACAAATCATGAAAATCTGTATTTCATTACCGTAAAGTTAAAAATATTTAAATCCATTCATAAAAAAAATGAAAATGAAAATAAATATCCGCATTTTTAATTAGTAAGACATATTGTAATATAACATAATGTATAATATATGACATACTTATTAGAATTTAATCTTGAAACATCTGATAGGTATATTTCGTTTATCTAAAATATTATTTATTAATTTATTAAAATTGACACTAAAAACAATTAAAAATTTAAGGATTATAATTTAATGATTAATTAGGTACAACCTCAATGCAAATATTTAAATGCTAAATAGAGCATTTTGTTCTGTAGATAACAGAGAATCTGATAGTGCGTTATTTTGACGGTTACTGAGGGGCTATTTGATTCCACGAGTCGACAAAGACAACATAGCCTTGAGGGACAAATTGACCCCTCATGGATCACTTAAAAATTCTACTGAGGGGCAAAAATGACCCTCATGGCAGTCAACGTGTTAAAATATATACCAGTCAAATGTACAATTGTTATTGTTTGCTCGAGCGAATATTTTATCGTATTGCGTCCGAGATTAGATCTATAATATATTATTTTATTGTGGTCTATTGCTATTCTAATGCTCCAGAGTTTTGGAAAAGGTTCTTTCCGACACGGAACGGCTCGTTATTAGCGGTTGCGATATAATAATTAGATAAATACAATTTAGAACGGTGTACACCGTGCGGGGAACGATCCATTCTCGTCGTGCCATTTACGAACGCCATGTCTCAAGTGGATACGATTACAATACTATATAAACGTACCGAGTTTTTGTTTGTTTATCTATTATTTGTTTCGATGAAATTAAAAAAGTAAACAGTAAAATTTTCGACTAAACGTTATCGTTCGAAAAAAAAAAAAAATTGGTAATTCTAAACCGTCGTTACATTATTATTATATCCAATGGATATAAATATGGATTTAACACTTTTAAAATTTTTATCAGTTTTTTTGAAAAACAATGACCTTGGCCACCGGAAATTTTTAATAACCCAACCCGCCATTCCCATGGTAACTTCAGAACTTCAAACTTTAAAATGAAATTATATGATATTTTTTTTAATGAGATTTCAACTTCACCAATGTGATAGTTGTACGTCAATTAACTAAACGAGTTTAGTTATTTTTCCAAATCACTTTACTTTACTGTATTCATTTTTTATCTTATTAACGACGATTCGTGTGTAAACTCATCTTATTATTCGACGCCAACTCAGTTTTTAACAAACACATCATTTCCGGCAAAGGATTATTTTTACTTTTGAAGTGCCGCACAAATTATCTACAAGCCAAAGTCAATATTTTTACTCGTAAATAATTCTGATAATTTTAAAATATTACTTACAATAATTACCACTGGAGTAGATATCTATTATTTATAATTATTTGTACATAATTGAACACAAAATGCGCATAATGTGGTTTAGTTTCCTGTGGTAAATGTTAAACGACCGAGAAAAACTGATGTTTGCAGTTTGCTTATTGATCATAATATAGAGACTAGAGAGTACTTACCTAATGAGGAATATAGTCTGAACATTATAGTCCAACATTGTAAAAGTTGTTACTATTTTGTGTTTTGGTTAAAATTGTATTTAGATAGTTTGTGCCGAGAAAACTACGGTTCCAGATTCTTAACGGAAATCTAACACAACTTACAAACCGTAACGTTATTACACAATAGTTTTGTTCTATATATTTTTTTATATTCGGTAAGATAATTTGCTCATTTGCATCGTTATTGCGGTTAATCTAAACTCTAGTTCCAAATCCACAACATTTCGTAATTACCTATTAAATAATAATTTTTATGCCCTGTATTCGCACACGCGCATTGCAGAATTTAAAATCAAAACATTTTAATTTTACCTGATATATGCATACACCGTTATCGTTGGCCAGTTGACTAATTATTAATGAACAAATGTATTAATATACATATTATATATATAAACGAGTGTAAACATATTATATTTACCATGTATACCGCGGACATTTAGACTGAAAACAAACTGCGTCATAAGAATTCCGTGTGTTAATATTACATAATATTTTATAAATTATAATTACATTTCCCTTTAGTTAATCATACTTCAAGATATTCCGTACAGCCGAAAAAAAAAATCTAATACGTCGTAAATAGGTGTATGGACTAATTATTAACACCCACGTATAAAATATTAGACCTGTTATATTGGGAGTTTCCCGAGTGCGTCCCGAAATGATCCTTTTTTAATGTTTCTAGTGCGTCCATAATAATAAGGTATCGTCCGAGTGCGTCCCAAGAAAAAAAGGTCATATTTTTTACATAGCCCGAATGCGTCCAGTTCATTTAGAATTACCCAGGGTGCACCGCGAGGAGGTGAACTGGCTTACACCCCAAAAATGTTATTTTTACTATTCATATTATTATTTATATTATTATTATTAGAACTAGCTTACACCGTTAAGTTTAGGTGAGCGTACAATTTATTAAAACGTTTTTTGTCATTATTATTTACTCGTATTTATATAGGCTGGTGTTTAAATGCCATTCTATAGCAGCTGTTTAAAGTTTCATATTATCGCTTATTGGTCAAATGTGTATTTAATTATTTAGTTTAACTTTTATAAAATAAGTACCGAATTATGTAAATTTACATATATTATCCACGCATCCGTTCGTTAAACAACAAACGTAGAAAATATACCTACCTACGTATTTACATACATTTCATTTATAAACGTTTCACGATGGGGGCTTTTAAATTCTATTTTGGTCATAATATTATTTTGTAGGTATCGTTATACTTCAATGTTGTTTCGTGAGAAAGGACAAACCGTTGTGATTTAGTTTGAAACCTGAAAACATAAATATTTACTGAGTTTCAGTTATCAGCGCGTATATAGAGATACTTGATAAATCACGACACTTTATTCAATTCTTTGTTTAAACAAATTACACGAATCGACTTCCTATTTGATACTGTACTGTATGACTCATTTAAAAAACATATTCTGTTTATGTCGCGTATCGGGACATTGTCCTAGCAAATTGAGTGATCGTTTCATCGAAGAGAAAAAATAATAATACGTAACTCTTACAACTCAAACACTAATAATTATGATGAATAATTCACTTATAATGAATTGCACGTGAATTGGAAAAAAAAAATCATTTTGTCGCAGTATGAAATTGAAAATCGTATACGAACACGATTTGTCAGAAATTAAAACAACGGTTCTGGATTTATTCACCAGGCGCTAGAAGACGAGACAGCCGACGAGCGAGTTTTACAATAATTGTTAACTTCGTGAGCGATTTATATGAATAAACAATCCATTGTGACATCTTATTCAACACGGTTATATAGATACGCAACCTACACTATTATTATGTAAATGGTATTATATAAGCAAATAATTTGTCAGCAAATGATCACGATGTCGAGGCTTGTCTTCATTAAAACATAAAAATCATAGAAAAATATTTTTTTTTTAACAAATGAGTGTGGCTCGCTTTAAAAATCATTCGATTTGAGTGTACCGAAATAATAACTAATTATATAATATTGTTTAAGTCTTCTAATCATTCAAACCGTCACTCTAGAATATAATATAAAAAACCTGATTGAAAGTGTATTTTGATCGAGACTTGACGCTGTCAAAAGTCGAAAACATGCGATATTTTAATCATGAAATTAGGTACAAGTACTGAATTAGACACACGAGTGATTATTATTAAAAATATAGAAAGTAAATTTGTTTATTCGTTTTGTCAAGATAATTACAAGTACCTATCTATTTCATTCATATGTAATTGCAAAAATATCTGCAGCTTACAGTACGACAAACGCCTGTATGTATAGTTTTGTATTTCATAATATTAGTTGTATATCATTATTATTATTAGGCAGAATGATGTTTTCGTGTTATCGTTATTATTATTATTTTTTTTTTTTTGGGTTTCAAATACATGTAAGTATAAATTGCGTAAAACACAATAACTTTGCATTTATCGAACAATCCGGGTCACACACCTAGCGTACTAGGTATCATTTCACTTTTCGTACATACGCCGCAGTCGTTGTCGTCGCCGTAATATAATCGCAACCTGCTATTCAAGGAACATGCTATACCTACCAGCATCCATTAATCTATCATTACCATTGCGAAATCGTGCAGGATTATTTTGTGCGTGTCGCCAATAAGCCTGTACTTATACCTATTCGACCGGAGGGGAAAAAAAAAAAACTATAGCGAGCCTAGAGGCTAAATCCTAGGTCCATTTGGGACACGCGCGCGTTCCGCAATAAAATCAAAATATAATAACGATAAATGTGCCTATTTATATAAAATAGGCACATGTATATGTGTACGCTGAGTGTATTCGCATATAGTTACATGCGTATATAGGTATACGAGAAGCCTGTGCCGTTCCAAAATGGACGTTTGATGGTCAAAAGAGTGTGATGCGGCCGCCGCGGGAACGTATGAAAGTCTATTTCGCTATCCGAATTATCAATCATATTTCTTTATAACACTCTGTCGTTTTACTCGACACCCGTGGGCGCGTGCGTGCTTTGTACGGCGACTGGCCCGCGAGTGATGCGTAAAATATATCGTTTAACGCGGCGAACGTTAATTATTATAATATCGTACCGTTGTAAATGGAAAAATCGATCTATACGAGCTCGTATCCGTCGTGCGATTACTTCTACACGCGTGTACTCGGTGACTACAATAAGCGCGGCGCATCCATGACCTGAATAATAAACTTTCGGCGCTATCACAATAGTTAGAAGTGTAAACGACGACGGTGGTGTCGTAATAAGAAATTATAGGTTTATTTAGTATTAGAAATGCAATTAAACACACGGTTTTCGTTTATTGTGACGATCTTGAAACACGGTGATTAATGGTCTGAAAAAGGTCATCGATTAAATGTGTATTTTATTATTTTAGGTTTTTCTATCGTCGACCTATAATGATTATAAAAATTGACGGGGAAAAATAACGAAACGTTTGTGTTTCGCTTTGATATTGAACAATCGTCCACTGGTCGTCGTTTAGGTATTTTATTTGTCTATGAATTATTCTAAAAATAAACCTCACAGAAATGAAGTGTCACAAAAAAACAAGTTTGAAGCATTTGATATTTTATTTAAAAAATAATATTATGTAATTACTAAGTTATTACCTGCTTGCATGAAATTCCGATCCAATAGTATTGCTTATTCGATTTAAACTCATCCTTGCTTTGTACTGACTTCACTGATGACTGATAGAGATACCTATACATTATTAAAACGATTATATTCGGAAAATGACAAATTCGTTGAAAAAATAATATATTACACGAATGTGTAAGACATTACTGGATATAACTACGAATTTTTCAACGTACCGAATTATTCATTATATAATTATATTGTTAATTTTCATGTTCTTAATTTCACTTTTCTTTTGACTCATTATTTTATTTTACCTTTCTAATGTTGCCAACCGCGAAAAAAAAATGTATATACAACATATTCCATGCTTGAAGAATCCGTACAAATCTCAACTAGGATCAAAAAACGAAAACACTTATAATGAGTAAAAATAATAGATCCACTGTTGTAAAATAAGTAATTTAAAAGTAATTTTTGTTTTGATTTGCTTTTTGTCTTGAAATACGTAGTTATTCTAGTTTCGAAACCTTTTTTCTATTATATTACTCTTCGTTAATTATGAGCACATAAATCGCATACTATAAAGTAAATAGGAGGTGCTTATCCTCAATGTTATATTGAATAATACCCCAAGACACGAGATCAAGATAACATTTTAAATGACCCGTGGGTTTCGACCAAAATAACGGATACCCGTTCAACGTTTTCTTTTTAAATAACAGTAGAGTATTACTGTAGGTCGTCATCAAAACGTGTATCTTTCATAAACAGCCCAAATAAGTTCACACATTGTTATGGATGATAATTGATTCCCGGATAAAATATTCCTAGTGCGTACTCGCAAAAAAGTATACGGACCCCCGCGGTCCCGTTGAATAGATACATATCGGACGAGATAATACTCGTATATGCTGGATTTGTCTACAGTTAATGCACGTCGTACGATGTTATTCGATCGACTTGAAAATATTCGTCATTGAAAGATCAACTGAAAAGTGTAATAACATAATATTGAGATTTTTAATGGACGACGAAAACAAGAAAAACCGATAGAGTTTTTTTTCTAGGGAACGATGCGCACGATTTTTAACAAGCTTTCGATCTTTTTGTGACAATTTGTAATAGGCATTAATTAAACTATATTATATCTAATAGTAGAACGCTTATTTTTAAAAATTGATATGATCTTGTCGTTTGTATAACGTGGACAATGGTACATATTATGATTTCTACACGGTGGACACGACACATCATGTTGGTAGGTAGGTATAATACTGCAGCATACGTATGTAAAAAATGACATTGATTAAATCGGGTACGCTCCAGGAATTAAATAAAAAAAGCATAATTTTGACAATGAAACACACATTCACGCTATCCTCGTATAAAAAAACGCTGTGCACAATATATTATAATATACTAGTTACGTTCGCCCGACGGTCACAACTTTTGTTACCTTAGTTACAAATTATACACCATTGTTGTATTCATAAATAATAACGTGTCGGTTTGCTATTTTGTTTTTCAGTCTAAACTCCACATATACGCTTATATAAACTATATAATGTTGAATTTTATCGACAGCGAATATAAATTTAATAACATATCATTTCGCACGTCTATAATGTTTAGTGGTCAATATACGTATTTATAGCTCGTACCGTTTTGATTGACAAATCGATTTAAACGCACCGTAATATTATTCGGAACCTGCTGTACATCTCATCTCAACATTAATTACATATTTCGTTTTATATGCATATTATTATTACGACGGTTTATTTTAGATTTATAAATCACGTGTACAAATCGGAAATTCGTCGAGCTCATAATTTGCTTTACTTAGTACTCGATTAATATCTTAAATTGAAAAGTTTCATCCTATGAAATTGTAAAAATATTCGAGTTTTTGGAGAATTCGCGTGGATTGAATATTTGTGTATAGGGTTCGAGTAAACCGCGTGTTTTAGAAATAATCGAGAGCTTCCACTCAAACGTTATATATCAGCACCGGTGGAAGTGCGAGACATAAGGGACAGGGGCCCCCCGGGTAATTCAAGGGCTTTGCGATTAAGCTTATTAATAAGGGATATTTATTAAACTTAATTTAAGAAACTTAAAAACATATCCTCTAAATAAATTATGTCGCGAAAATTGTGGGTTAAAATGTCGGTAAGTCAACCAAAAAAAGTGATTGTATTTTGAGGTACTCGCGTAAAAATGTGTCCTGGACCCGCCGCGCCGGCCCAGCATAATATCATAAGATTGTACTCACAATGGTATGGGTACATTTAGAGATGTTAATTTACGGTAATGATCTTTTATGAGAATGATATATTCTTAATAATAGTCTAAAAAACGAAGAATATTCGATAACTGTCATTAAGAATCGAAATTTAACGTCATAGGCCTGAAGTAAGGACAAAAAGTTAGGCGCCGGTTATACGAAATTCTTAAAAATTTATTATATTCGTATTTTGATTGTCTAAAGCCATTACTCGTAGCCAATACGCTAATACATTTGTGTAAGTGTGAACAGTGGAAACGGCGTCAAGTGATATTATAAATAATAAATAACAATAAAGCGATGATTGATTAAAGCAGTCGCCGGTCGGTAACCACGAAGTTTTATAATTTATAATTGCCCGTGAGTATGAGTGAGCATGTTTATTAATTTATTATCACAATTCTTTATCGCGGAAAAATTCTAGACTAATTCCACGGTCCGCCGATGGGTTTAATAAACAGATCATGAAAAATAACTTTAAATCGCATAATATTTATCAGTTATTAGTTAATTGCTGTTATAAGTGAATAATATTCGCTGAATATTATTTTATGAATCATACAATTATTATACGATTGACTTTGGAATAGTTTTAATTTTTACACATATACCCTTAGGATATATTAAATTTAAAACCACAGACTACATTTAAATTTAAAATTCAGGAAGGGGGCTAAAATAAATTAAAATTTATTTCCCATTAGTTTCCCTAGATGTGCCAACGACTACGTGTTACCGATAATCGTAAGAATAATCAATGACACTACCCACTAGTTATAGTATTACACCTAAGTATTAAATAAAACATATGACGGCTTGTAAAATTTACAATATAATTATCTACATTTTCAAATAGGTACCTACTTTTAAATGTTCTGATGGGTATCATTTTTTTGTTTTTCGTCGAAAATATCTTCTCTGCTACGCCAATTTCTCATTACCCAGGATATTTGTTTGAAAATATTCTACATATCCTAAGTACATAATAGTATAATATTAGTCGTATATATTATAATATAAAGCTTTGATTTTTTGAAAAACTATTCAATACTTCTCATATTTAACTGAATTACATGTCTAACAAGTAACAACTTAATATGATCTAATCGTTGTTTTTTTGCCTGGGAGCGTGAAAAAAAAAATTTCGATTTTTAATATGCTTATTATTCATTTTAGAAACGTTGGCAATGAGTTTAACTGCAAAATACTAAAAAACTGAAATAACCTTTGCTTTTATTGGCACGCGCGTTTACTACATTTTTACACTATTGGTACATATTTTTTATTATATTTATTTACTGTATTTTAATAAAAACGAAATAATAAACAATATAAAATAGAAAGTCGTTTAATAAACAATAATAATTATCATTATTATTACTCACAGACGGTTTTGATACTATAAAACAGTTTTATCGACTTGTAGCCCGTCGACAGAATTTGTACTGATGTTTTTTTCATTTGAAATTGTACGATAATATTTAATTCTCGTCGGAGACTGATTGAATTATGAATATTATTAATTATTAACACGATTACACATGAGCTGAAATGATAACCATTGGATATGACTTTTGCCCTATTGGTTATTGCATTTTTCAAATATTTTTATAGTTTTACGTTTTAAAATTATACTAAATTAAAATATATTACACTATATCATAATTCATAATATTAACTAATAATATTTAGTTCTATTGAGGTCCTATACAGAATAAATTACGGTTTCGCGAAAAAAATTATTAATTGACAACAAAAAACGAATGAATAAAATTATAATAAATACTATTGGTAAGGATTTTATAGTCGGAACGGTTGGATCAGTATTTTTTTTTAAATTTTTACGTCCAAATCACTTATGGTTAATTCTAAGTCCATAAATACGTCATGGTCATGAGTTTAACATGAAAGTTTTTTTTTTTTTTCATATGAGGGAAGGACATGTTTACAGTAAATCCAAACACTCGTAAATATTTTGCACCGACATTCTTAGTTTTCAAATAGGATCAACTACAAGAGCACAGACACACTAAATGGGATATCATAACGAAAACACATGAAAATCGTTACTTTTATTACAAAATGTCTGAGCGATCTTGAAAAATAATCGTAAAACAATTAATTATTTTTATTTCGGTTGTACAAACATTTATCAAGCGAGCCGCGTCAAATAGTAGTTTATGTACGTACATGCAAACGGTAAGTGCACTTTAGACCATCCGATAAATTATAATATGTTTCCCTTGCCATTATTCCCGCGTTCAACATCGAGCAGAAATGTATTGATTTCAAGTTTTGTGCAGCCCTATCGCACATATTACGTATTGTTATATATACGTATATACTCGTATGTTACATTTTGAAGTAAATAAAACTATAAACGATCAAAGTCTCGATTTCATTGGTTTTGCAGTTTTCCTCGTCAATAATGAATACGCACACAAAAACGTACCGACAGAAAATGGTTATAGCAATACGGGATATGATTTATTGATGAAATAAACCAATCGTCTGGCGGTTTCACTGGCAGTTCATATAAAATTAAAATCTACGATCGGTGATTTTCCTAAAGACTAGGTATAGGGTACGTACAGAAACTCCCCTTCCACAGCGGTGAATCTAGGAATGTTATCTGAAGGGGGCAGGGCAGGAACGCGTTGACATTTCGTGGGCTCGGCTGTGTCTGCATGTTTACAATAATAATATTACCTATAACCTTGACATTTAAATTGTATACACTTTCTTCACCACGTGTGAATAATTGTGTGGGACTCGAAGAATTATGAATAATTTAAACTATACGTTAAGAAAAAAAAAAAATGATAAGTTAAACTTTAACTTGTACTAATAATTAGTTATTAAATTTCTATTGTTAATCGAGATTACGATAATTTAAAATTATTTACTGATTAAAGTACGAAAATACTTAATCGCAATGCACTACTCTACCGATGGAAGGCGAGGATCCCTTTGGCTCTCTTAAATCCACCACTGTAACCTCCCGCCGAAGTCGTGCGCCAAACAAAAATTCCATCGATATTTTGACACAACAACGAGACTGACTTGAATAGGCCAATTATATAATGATTCTTGATTCCCGAGTAGATGCGATAAAAAGTATTTTGTTGTGATGGTCGTCTTAATAATATTATGTGTACGTTTAAAAGCAACGATTAATCATTCCGAGAAATTTTATGAATGTGAAAATAATAATAGTAAAAATTAAATAAATATTAAAAATATCTAAATGAAGGTCGTTGTAATATAGAGGAGTTAAAAATCTTATCTAATTGAGTAGAACTCAAAATTGTATCACACGTATAATTAATTTATTGTCTGTGATTATAGTAAAGCATCTATTTCCGTATCGATGACTAAACAGTTTTGGCTTTTGGCGCAGATCAACTATCACCCCAAAAGCTTAAAAAATCGTTGAAAATTTAAATTGGATGCTATTGAATTTTACCTAATTAAAACAATAATATATGGTTTAATTTAAATAGTAGATACATTTTGAAATCATAATTTTTTTTAAACTAGAAATCAGAAAACACAAATTTCGAACGATTTAGTACTTTTTTTTTTAACGACACGAGTCATTTTTTAAACTTCGGTACAAAAAGTCGGTTTAAACTTCTAATCTCTGAGACATTAATTTTTTTCTCAACTATGACAAAAGACATAGGTGGTACGATACTCGAATGAACGTTACTTTTTTCGCGGCTGTTTATAGGTATTTAAAAAAGAAAAATTACAAAAAGTCACTCGACTTAATTGTTCGAAATTCGATCTATGTCAAATTTTTTATCTTCAAAGGTATTACGTTATTAAAATAAGTTAGTTATTTATTGTTATTCGTTTGATTTTTTTTTTCTTATTCAGCAACCAGTGTATTTACGAGTACATAATGTTCTTGATTCTACGATTTTATACGTTAGATAAAAATACGATTTAAATTGATTCAACAAAAAATATACAGCCGTCTTAAAAAAATGTCTCAGTTCTTATTTTAATGTTGAGAATTTGTCGTAAATTTATAATGTGTTTTTATTATTATTCTATCATATAAACGTACATATTATTTTGACCTTGGATATCTCTCATTATAAATAACTTACATGTAGAAATGTAATTATTTTAGTGTCGATTAATTTGTTATATTTTAATTTACAATAAATAATTATTATTTTCAACTAACAAAACAACAATGTATAATGCGTACAACCAAACGTTAAGTTGTTATTTGTTAAAGTTGTATCTAAGAAAAATCGAAACAAATGATTCGCGTGGAGTTTTATAATTATAAAAATATTTACCTTCGTAATGTTGTAAAAAATAAAAAATACAATATAACAGTGACCTTTGATCAATATTGTTTGACTTTTGTTCGTATTTCTCGCCAAGGACAATTTGCGCATGTCTATTGCGCGTTTTCCGATTTTTCTATAAATCCCGAGAGCCCTGAGCTCCGAAGGTTAGGGAGTGCTAATAATTTCTTTCGGAACCTATTTTTATTTTTTCCTATTTAAATAAGGATGAAAATAAAATATACATTTATTACGTTTACCCTGGTGGTTTTATCGTATCAATGTTTATATTATAATAATTATAACAAGTGAAATAAACGTTTTCAAACGAGTGTGTTGAATAATCAACAGATATTATTATGTGTGTTCGTTTAAACGGTTTTTTTTTTTTCAATCCAAAACTCTATAAAAACCAACCGGCACGTAATGACAGTCGTATGATCCTCTTTTTATGTGTTATTATTGTTATTAACTATTGCCAGGTTCGTTTTACCTCTTCAAAAAATATTTAAACCTATAATATTAAATTCTATATTTCTATTGATAACATTTAATTGACAATTAACAATACTCGACAATAAATTTAACCGAATAAAAATAAATCTACCGACCACCACGTATCGAGTGGTTTTCATTAAAGCCGAGTATTTTTAAATTGTTCATATTTTTAATTCTTTTATTTCGTTTGTTTGTTAATAGTAATAACTAATAAATATATAATATATTTTTTAAGGCGTCCATCATTCCTATAAATTATGATTTCTAGTTGATATTATTATAATCGTATATTTATTTATAGGCTAAGAATCGAGTACCTGTTCAATACTTCAATTCGTCTGGTAAGTAATAACTGATGACTGTTGATTACCTAAACATGAAAAAAAAAAAAACGAATAGATAATAATAGGTAAATCGTAAAGAAATGTATATATTTCTACAAATAAATAACATTTTTACATCGTATTTTGTTGGTGTGCAAACAAATAAAATATTTAACAAGACAGTATAAAAGTCAAAATAATTACCAATAACTCATACTGTTCTTTGAAATGTATTTCTTTTTATATCTCTTCAAATCGAAACGCATATCAAAAGAACGCAAATGCAATATTTATTCACATGCAAATAACTTCTTATTGTGTATAATAATACGCACGTTATCGCGAGTAACAACTCTGTTATCGTGTGTATTTCGTAACTGATAAGTTGATTTCGAATACATCCTAATAAACACGGATGAAAAAAAAACTATTGTTTTACAACAAAACATACTGTTGGCAGACAAAGTCGAAAACCTTTTTCAACGGAACTCTCGGCACACCATATTTAAACATGGGTAATTGTATTATTGTATTTCGATGGTAGACAAAATTTTTATAGAAATTAACAACGAATCGTTTTAGTTCTTTTTTTTATAGACTCATTGTGATTTTTAATAAACCGCAAACGCCGTCGGGGTACATAACATCAAAGTCCATGAGATATTCGTTTTTCAGTCCACCCGTTGAAAATACTTCAACAAATCTCTGTAAGTTGTTTACAAAGAAACAGATTAGAACTGCATTCGTATTGAACAATTATACATAACACAGTATAATATATACATGTATATAGTGCACTTGCATAAATGCACTAAATGCAGTAAAATAACTGATACTATAACTAACGTTACTCAATTATGTAATTAAGGGCAAACTACGATTATAAATTTATACCACAATTAGACCGTTTAAAAATTATAATTACTACAATTTACATATTGCTTTTGACCCGTTTAAAACGTTTCTGGTATAAAGAAATGAATAAAAAAAATTTCAAATTCGTCAAAGTGTTTATAGATATTATACAAACAAATAATTTAAACTAGAAGAAAATAACAATAGATAACAGACGAGAAATCTATAAAGGTACATAGAAAAAAAAAAAAACTATGGACGGTCTTACGGTTTTTTTCACGATACAATGTCCGCGATCGCGAAAGGACTGGTACTGTTGGTCTCGATATAAAAAATACCTCTCGCTCTGGAAAATAAAGATATTTTTCAACAGATTAATATACTTTTATAGACAAATTAACTATTCAGATTATTTTTGGCAGTTTAAATAAGCTCATATAAGATAGCTTATACGTATAATGCATTTTAATTTGACTCAATATTTTGAGTTAATAACAAACAGAGAGTGTTACGAAAATCTGACAAATGCAATAACGCAAACAAGTTCCATATTATATATTAAAAATTTATTTTTTTTCAATTACCGGTATTAGATATATTCCAAGAAATTTGCCGAATTTAAATTCCCGGGGGAATCGTGCATCACAAAACGGCATAAAAGTCTTACATTCGTCGGATCGTCGAGCGTTATGCTCGGTATATATTTTTGTAAAAGTTTATTGTATATTTAATTTGCATTTTTTCGTAGACAATTATTATTAATGTTCGATCGTACGCGGGCCTATCGGAATAGGCCTCTCCCCAAACCGCAACGTTAACGTCGTTTAATTGTTTCATTATTAAATTTCGTGCAATTAAGTGCGTGCCATTAAGATAACGTACAAATATACAGCGATTATTGTAACGCAGGAAGGCTCACTGCGCAAATGATTAATTTTGGGTAGCAGCAGGTATATATAATATATCGTATCGTTGAAATTGTAATCTACCCTTATTGCGTATCGAATTACTGCTCATTATGCATACGGCGCGCGAGTACGAATTAATTAAATCGTTTCGCGTTTAACAGACACACCTAGTAGAATAATGTTGAACATAACGTATAAAGTGATAAATAAATACAATAATATACAATATTTTAATTAATAATCTTGTGAACCGTTTTATGGTGGCCCACAAGTGACTCGCTCAATAACTCTCGAACGACACCTGCAGCGTTTATTCCCAAAAATAATTCAAAGTGCCAAACTCGAAATGCGCGTTGCCTAAAACAACAATCAAACGTTTAATTTCATCTCGGTGTTTCCAATTGGGTTTCGACGAGGTACCTATAACTATCACCGCAAATGTACATCTATAGTGTTCAGGTTTTGTTTACATTCGCACTGATTATTCGTCTTTCCACAACGTACATTCTCTGCAGCGCGACACGCGTATACCACAAGTGCCTACTTTTTCTTTCGGTTGAACTTGAACCGACGATCCCAACAGTATTTATGACCTAGTGCCTGCGCAGGTGCCTACACTACTTTCTCAGATAACCGTACGACCACGCGAGTATATATTGGCCTAGTGCCTATATCCGTTTTTACAGTATGCAATGACGTATTATTAATGTAATGCAACATAATGACTACATATTATTCTAAATTACTTATTTTTTTATTTTTATTTATATTTTTTTACGGTCTCGTTGCTCCGACCTGCAGAAATGGATACGAGGGGGGGGGGGGGGGCAGCGATAGAACGATATTTAGGCCTCTCCTTTGCAGGACTTGAGTTTTTTCACGTAATTCAAATATTCCATTACTGTTCGTAATAATAAAATGGTTCCAAATGTACAACGTTATTATGAGCTAGACGTGTTCGTCGTTGGTGGTATACCTACTGGAATTTCACATAGTAAAAATCTGTCATAAATACGTATAATATTTATCAGTGAGGCGCGCGGTTAGCCGAGCATAATATTTACGATGCTGATATACATAAATATGCAATGTTTTTTTTATTTTATTGTTTCTACATTCGCTCTGGCCTAAAACATTTTAATCTCGGTTAGCTGCGAATAATAATATTGTTTCCGTCAGTAAAATAAAATAAAAACACGTGCAACTGCAATAAGTTCCTGTTTATCAGTTCAGAAAAAAAACGCGTCCTATAGTAGTAGGTACTTCGTCAAACAATTATTATAACAAACTATACTTGTATTCCTTATATCCTTATATTATAGAAAAATAAGTATTAAATAATATTCGTTATAGATTTAATTACTAATGTTATAAAAGAGACGATGCAGAATACGTAGAAATAATAAACTCTGATTTCAAGGTTTGAAAAGTAAAAAGGTATTTATTTTTTTTTGTTGAAAGTTTACCCACTGCCTCTTAAAAAAAACCCTGGATCTGCCAGCTATTGGTTGCAACAAGAGAATAGCGTGTTATATGCATAATACGTTTCGATTCGAAGTCTCGACTTAACGTTTTACAATAAATCAAATTAAGTCTAATTCTAATAGTCAATTCTAAAGATGGCAATTTCCCACAGTCTATAGATACGAGCGACGACGTCATGTCGGCATTCGATTTCTACAATACTATACCTATTACACTCGCATACTGATACCATCATTACGTTAATTATCCCGTCAATGTCAATATCACTTTCTTACTTGGGATCTGCGTCGTGTCCCATGGGACTTTTTGTATTATTCTTGCAATCTCCACTGGTGAATTCGTCCCACGAAGGACACTCCACGGCTATCAGCGAGTTCCTGTGATACACGGAGTCGGTGTACAATTCGTGTGATCTCGAATGACTGCAACCTACTGTGAGTACACAAACAATCCGCAACAAACGATTATTTATTTACAATTCTATCATAACATGTATGTACATATTATATGCGGAATGCCTATCAACTATATGATACGTCCGACCGATTGGCAAATTCAGCGATCGTATTGAAAATCCATCACTATACGATTATAATATTATTATGACGTTATTTCACAAATGTTTTTTGAATAACGCAATCGGCGGACGAAACGATTTCACTTCACGCGTAATTGACTTTGTGGTCTTATCTATAGTGTTGCCAAAATAATTTATTTACGAATTCATATCTATTCCCCCATCAAAAGAGCTAAAAATCACGCTTTATCGTAAGTGCAGTTACACGCTGAGCCGTCGAAACTAATCAGTTTTCCCATTTAATCATTGGAGGAAAACGCTGTGGCCCAAACATAGACGCAAATAAAGCGAGGCTAAAAAAGCAATCATCCTGGGATCGAAATTTTACGTAATTCTAATACTCTATCGATGTTTTTACGGTTGCAATATTATTACAATCAATACATGTAGCTGCAAAATTTCACATAATACATGAATATAATTATATTGATAGGTATGTCGAAAAAACGGCATTTTATGAAACGATTAAACATTCTCGGTACTATAGAAAAGTATATATGTAAATGATATACTCATAATAGTTTCTACAATAAGTGATTAGAGCAATTAAATCCCGTTTCAAGTTGATTTTTTTTATCCCCCCCCCTCTTTTTCTCGGACAACCCCTGAATACGCTACAGAGTCCAACTCTGTATAAATATAATATATTATATTACTGAAATATTATATACTCACTAATCTTCGCCAACCCGCTAGGACTGTATGATTGAAAACATCCTGGTTGTGGGGGTTTTCCCTCGTTCGGGTAAAAGTCGGCGTGTCCTAAGGCTTTCGAATACCCGGCTGCTCCGATTGCCGTGTGGATCACGTCCACGAATTCTGCGTCACTGCTGTCCAAACTGTCAGATCGAAAGGACACGTACTCGAATCCAGGACCAGCCGGGTCTAAACCTGTATTTGTAATGTACGACAATGTTATTAGTGAGCACTCGTCGCGACGAATATTTAAATAACGGTAACCGACAGATACATCGACTTTTAATTTATAAGTATATATAATTTCTTAGGTCCATACAGTTTAGTAGTGCGCAACGTATTTATAGTCCAAAATACAATGATGTCAAATTATTTTTCAAGTAAAAACTAACCGAGAATATATTTCTTTAGATTAATTTAATTCACGCTGTAATAATATGAAAAATACTATAGACTCGACAAAGTGTTTTTATTTGTTACGAAATACAGGGTATTAAGGGGAAAAGTTCACATTTGTATTGAATATTTTCGTAACTGTAACGCGTTTAACGCAGGTAATAATAACCAATCGATTAGGGTCCAAGAATTATGTCTAAAAAAGGCAAACACATCTACACTCTTGAACAATGGATCAATATCTTGTCGGTTGGTACAATTCATTAAACGAAACAATATCGGAAATATGAAAACCGATTTATCGGCAATGCAAGATGAATAATAAACGTTGATCTTGAAAACATGGTAATTTTTAAGAGCAGATAGCAAAGCCGCTCACGCACTCCGGATGGCACGGCCATTGAACGATTAGAACAATGAATTTCGAAAAAGATACGGGGGAAGGGGGCGCGGGCGTCAGTGAAACGTACGTAATAAATTAACACATTAAGAATAGTTTAATTTTTTGTCGGATAGTTAGAATTAAAAACTTAATTAACATGATTATATTTTGAACGAAAACGAATTGGAAAACAACGTGTTTAAGATTAAAATGTCGAATTGACTAGATAGATCCGACTAAATATCACGGACTACAAGTACATTGGTCGTCGAATTGAAAATTGTTTGGACCAAATGAATTACCCTACCTGTAATTCTGCCGATTTTTCCCAGGCTGAACGCAGCGCCACACGCCCCGGAAACGTGAGCCCCGAGACTGTGGCCGATCACGTGTATGTCGGACGGGTCGATCACTGCGAGATTGACGAAATTTTCCAACAGTTTGGCGATTATCGAGCCTATCTGAACAGTCAAATAAGCCGGCATCGGGTATAGTAAGTTGTTAGCCACTCGATTCCAGTCCGCGGTAATGACGTTGCAATTTTCGGTGGCGACATAAGCTGTGAACATTGAGAAAAAAAATTAAATATTTTACTAACAATCGAAATAACAACATACTAGTGTCGTCACCGGAAAAAAAAAAGTGTTTTACCTAGTTAAAAAATGTCGATTTTATCGTTTTTCCAGTAGTCGAATTATTAGAAAAATATTACGTTTTTATTACCTGTTTTTATTGAGAATACTCCTTTGTCGTCTTCGTCCGACCCCCGCCACCCGTGGGTAATGACTTTCAAAGGTCTACCCTGAATCCAATAATTGGTTATATTTTTTTCATTGCCGAATTCGATTATTATAGGTTTATTATTTCCGAGTTCTCTGCAACAGACATGATTAAAGGATTATGAATTTTAAAACAAAGCGTGTTATACGTTTCTAAATGTCTACCTATACATAATAATTAAAAAAATAACGCGTTTGAAAATCAACAGTTAGCCGTCGCGAAATTTCATTTTCCAGACAAAGACACATCTGGTGTTCTGATTACAGAGTTTGTAGCTCAAAGATAAAATTAAAAAAAAACGATTCAATTGTTTATAATGATTGACGAGATATATTTTTGAATATTATTTGTCAATATTATTGTTACACGCACAATGTACGTTAGAGAATAATTTTTAGAAAATCCGGTAAAATCAATGCGCCAAAAACTGCGCGTCAAATTTGAAACCGTTTACTATAGTGCCTCCTTACCTTAACCCAACCTTATTCCTCCTTGTAAAAGTCCCTTTAATACGACATTTTGTACACTTTACACAACCCAAACCTTAAACACACTCTTCATATCTATAAAACGTTCAAAATCAATGTCAACTCGTCTGCAGACCTTATTTTAAAGTATATTTATTTGTGCGTGTCACCCGGGGACAGTCGTAAAAATGCAAAAGTTATCGAAGTCCTATTTCTAATGACGGTAGATACTTACGAGTTCCAGTAGACGAAGTCCAAAGTGGTCCCATCAACGAACAAAGATTTTCTATCGTCAGAGTCTTCGTCAGTGCTACCGTCCCGTTGAATTCGAATCGTATCGAGTCCTTCATCGACGTCGTCCTTTCGAAGTCGCGTCGTATCGATTGCGGCGGTTTTTTCAACGATGTCATCCTGTTCGAGTAATGTCGTATCGACGGCGGCATTGTCGACTGCGCTGTTCTTCGTAAAACGTTGCAAAATTGATTTCAACAACAGACCTTGTGATAAAACATCGAACAAAATACTATTATTTCACTCGACCGATTATTATTGACCTATTATTTCACACTTTCGACCGGCTTTTAACGACGATTGGAATCCACCCACTACCTACCTCAGGGGTGGATACAAGTTGCCAGTGGGGGATAGTGGGGTAAATACCCCTCTTTGAGCTTATTAAATATTATTATATAATAGTTTGTATCATAATATATATATTTTTTATTGAGTAGAACAGGTCCTACCTACCGAATTATTATATTACGTGCTGTAGGTGTTTATGCGAGTGATATGCGTATACGAACCATCGATCGACTTGATCGCGGACATCGTAAGCAGCAGCTGCAGCGACACCAAAGGTAGAACGACGTTTGCCTGAGCGAAGACTTTCATTTCCGAAATTTTACACGCCCGAGTATATAAGATATAACGTTGTATTTAAACAGGCGAACGCAACGGCGGCGGTGGCTAGCGAACGGGCTGAGGTAAACGTCCTGAGGACGATTGGCGACGGCGGTCGATCGAATAATACCTATAACGATCGTGATATACCGAGGGGGTATGGGTAGGGAGGGAGTTGACTTTTATTCCGACGTGTTTGTTTATCTATTGCACTGGCGGTTTTGACGCAGCTCGGCGTCCCCGCGCGCCCGGCATTTCGGGTGGGCCGCAGGAAAAGGAGACAAAACGGTCGGCGGCGGCGCCGCTTACGCGTTATTTTAATCGCATTAAATTCGAATTGCCGCGACAGTGGCGTCGTCGTAGTGTGTGTAATTAGACGACGACGACGACGATAATTATGTAACCAATCACATGTTATCATAATTTACGTCCGAATAATGTGGTCGGCCGCCACCACTTGTTGACTTATCGCGCGCGCGCCCCAGACGTGTGAGGAAGAACAGGCGCATCTAATTCATATTATTAAACGCGAGGCGTGTGTTTGTTTTAATTGTTAATTACCACCGTTAATATATTATTGACTGCAATTACGTGCAAATGTAAATTTACACCTTTAGCCGTAGGGTACGCCTCCTGTACGAACGTGTAATAATATGTACGTATCATACGTATCGTACTTACCTAACGTGCAGGTTATCCAAATTTGTTTGAATTAAACGCCATATATTATACACTGGTAGGCATGTTCCCGGCGCCGACCGCAGCGATGTGTGAAGTATGGTATGGGCACAACGTACACGATACAATACGTGTATCAGACAAACGTTTTGAACAGTGGCGTGCAACTACAATCTCTGATGCCCTAGTGTTGAACACTACCATAGTGTCCTAAAAAAAATATGTTCATGCTCTTCGTTAATCTAGTTGTGTATGCACAAAACATAATTTACATTATTACACATGATAATATGTAATTTAATATGATATTTATTGCTCTCCAACTTCAACTCGAAAAAATATAATAAATGGTGCATAAAAATAAACGCCGATAAATCCATAGTAGTGCCATGGTGCCGTGTGACCTTTTATAAAATAATAATGAAAATAAATAAATAAATAAGCAAATAAAAAATAACGAAATAAATAAATAATAACTCAATGATATTCCTTACCGTTGAATAATCTTTCAGAGTACCTACAAATTCAAATTCGCCAAATTACTTATAACAAAAAAGATATCATTACTATAGAGGGTTACATTACTGAATGGTCTCCTCCTCAGCTATTTTCAAGTTCAATTTTTCAATTTTTTTCTCATCATATTTGCTTACTGTGTTGTACATGTAGTATAAATTGTAAATATTCTACTTTTTAATAAAAAAATATCTATATATATATGTTTATAATATTATTAACTATAATATATTTAGTTTATAAACCAATTATACCAATTTCAATACACAAATTTGTTCTATTATGAATTGGTTCATGGACCCATTTAATTTATTCACATTCTCATCTTTGATTTGTTTTAATTTCCATTAAACAGAACTGCTTAATCTATTTGACAAACTTGTAGACATGTTGGCTATACCTATATAATGTATAAATAAAATAAAAAAAATTAAACAGAAATAATCTTAACCCATTGAGTTTCTTGGGATATTTGCCACGCATCTACTGTGAGATTGTGTATCCGTGACAAAATAACAGATTAGCGATAATTACGGTATATTATAGTAATATACCGTGGGGATAGTCAAAAATCATAGTAACCAAAACTAACTAAAAATTAAATGTATGAAAAATAGGAGACAAATATGGATATTTTGTAATTAATCTATAATTTGTAAAGGTAAAAAAATCAGTTATCAGTACATAGAGCTCAAGAAACAGTGTTTTCGTCTAACCCTAAAATCGATTCGTTAAAACTAATAGAATTAAGAGATGTGAATGAAGTGTTGACGTTAAGTAGATCTTCCAAGTTATTATCACTAGTGGTCGGAATATCGACATTGATATCCTAAAACATAATTTAATCAAATGAAAATTATTTTGTTTTTAATAATGTAAAAGGAAAACATATTTACCATACCTTGACTTGATTAATTAAAAATAAGTCTTCTGTTCTGTTACATGTGTCCAAATCGTTATCATTGATTAATGTAGCACTAATAAAATCAATTTCAGAGCTGCCTTTTTGAAATTTTGTAGTCAGCTCCCATACTGTAGAATTATTATCTTTCATATGTATCTTGAAAAAAATATAAAAGTAATTTAATGCAACTAATAATAAACGAAATTACGCCAAATAAAGGTGAAAGAATTTTCAGAATGCCAAAACTAAATGTGTATAAACATATATTATATTAATCATTTATCAGTACGCATTAAATTAACATATTGAATCCACTAAGTCAAAATATATTTTTGTAATAAATAAACAGTATTAGTGGTTACTCCACAAATGTAACTAGATTAATAGTCCATTACTTACTTTTTTAGTATTTAACTTTACCATTCTAAATAATTTAAAAAGGAAATTATTAAATTAATGGAAAATATTACAGTTATGAGTCAAATCCTGATTTGTATGCATTTTTATATTGAGTATGGAGTTAATAGCAAAATTTATAGTTTTAAATATTTCAAAACTAAATACTACATAAATAAAGATATAATTTTTTAAATATTGTACTTTAATATTGTTCGATTTAAATTAAAATGATTATGTTTACTTTATTGAATTCTAATTAAAAATATAATTTACCATTAAACATTATAATATTTAATATTTATCAATGAAATGGTTGCATTATATATATGGTAACATTATATGAAAATGTATTTATTTAAATAATAACATTGTTCTATAGTTAACTGAAAAATGTATTTTACTTGGCTGAATAATGTTTTTAAAAAAAGTACTGCATAAATATATATATACATTTTTTAATGATTGGACTTTTTATAGTCAAATTGCTGTTTCTATTGTAATATTCTAAATCAATAACATCAATAAATCTGATATTTATGAAAATAGTAGTATGAAATAATAAATATAAATATTGACTTAAAAGTAGGTACGTTATTTTGTGACTTAAAAGTATATATTATTTTATTCCCATTTTCACATTGATTTAAAAGAAATTAAAAACACTGTTTGCACATAAGTGTATATATTTTAGATGAGAACATATTTGGTGCATATATGCATATTATTTCAAGCTTTTTATGTGAATAAGTTATGAATAACTCGTGTTTCCCTTTCTACCCAATACCATGAGTACAAGTATTTGTTCACTATATAACTATATTCAATTTATCTAATAATGTCAATAAAATTATGAAATACATTACTTTTCTATGTTTGTTGAAATTTGTAGCTGTAGCAAAAACTTTTTTGCATATATAACAATAATATGGTTTTTCGCCTAAAATATAAATAAAAAAAATAAATATAGATTTATAATAAATCATAATGAATAATTTTCAGTTGAAGAATAAGAATACACAATAAATAAGATTTTACAAAAATCCTATGTACCTGTATGTGTACGAGAATGTCTGACAAGTGCTGTACGATCAATAAATTTCTTTGGACAAAATTCACAGCTGTACTGTCTATCATTGTAATGCCGTCTCAAATGACTTTTCAGAGTATTGTTATGTGGAAATGATCTTTCACATATATTGCATTTATAAGGTTTGATACCACTATGACATCTTATGTGAGTTTTCAACTAAAAATTTGTATTAAAATTGTCGATATTAATTTAAAAAAAAAGAAATGAGACTAAATTCACCATATTCAAACCTGGGATGATGTTCTAAATGATACTGAACAATATTCACAGGTGAAGGGCTTTTCCCCTGTATGTATTCGCATGTGTTCCTGTAAGTTTCCATTTTGATAATATTTCTTTTTACATACTTTACATTCATACTTTTTATCACCTAAAAAAATATAAAAATATTCAAATTTAATTATTTATTTATGTGTTTTTCTTAAAAGATTAAATTGACATTAAAAACATTGTAAAGAACAACTCTATATAAACTCTAACATTAACCACTTAAAGTTTAAAAAATCGTTTAGTGATAAATATGTTTCATACATAAAGAATGCATTTAGTCCATGTAATCAAATACATTTAATAATTAATATTTAAGACCTCAAATAATATTTCAATATAGAATGGAAGAAAATAAATCATATACTTAATAATGGTTTTGAAGTTCTAATAATTAAGTAAGGCGGAAATGTATTTTAACACATTCACCTCAGCACATAAATTCATAGTAGGACACTACTGACCTGGTTATACTAAGTCATACTTAATTTTGTATAATGCTAAAACTGAAAAAACATCGAATTAAACTGACTACATGAAATTGTTGATTTCCATTTCGTAATGGCTATAATATTATCAAAGCAATGCTCTACCCGCCAAACGATTCATAAACATATTTGAAATATTACGTACTAGTAACAACCCTGGATTGATGGTCAGCCATTAGAGACCTACCAATGCAGTCAATCTGTGATCGGTAGTAAAAGTAAATGTGTTAAGAGCTTCAAAATTTCAGACAGCCTTATTTATTTTACCTCAATCAATGCCCAATGACAAGTATGAGCATTAAAATACGGCAGTTTTTTTCCATATCATGATTTTATTAAAATTAAGCATTTTAAACACTTAGAAATTGATCCCATTATACATTTTTATAAAAGATCAAACCTCAAATAAGGTTTTAAATCACTGATTTTCTACATTAGTAAAGTATGAACACAATAATTAATTTTATTATACAAAAATAAATTATAAACCATTACCTTTATGTGTATTTAAATGGGTGTTAAGCCCACTTTTATGAGCAAAGGTTTTGTCGCAATGTTCACATGAAAATCTTTCGGCAACATTTGTGTCATCCACATTTGACTGTTCTTCAACTTAAAATAAACAAATAATTTAGCACTTGACAAATTTGATAGGTACATATGTACCTATTAAATTCATTATCATTAAACATACCATTATGACTATTCAAATGGATCTTTAAGTCATTTTTACTAGAATAGGTTAAACCACAAGTCTCACATACAAATTCTACGTCAATACTCTTAGTATTTGTAATATTCTTAAAAGTCACTGTTCTTTCGCCGGCCGAGGGTATATATTCAATAGCAGAAAACTGTTTAGACTTGTACAATTTATATAAATGCTTGAGAAACAACTGTCCATCTAATAGTTCATCAATAAATTTCACCAACATATCTAATTGGCATTTGCAATTTGAACATATTATTTTTGGATATTCGTCATCATCAGATATCTAGAACACATATTTAAAAAAATCATTATAAATTATAATTGTACCTAAGCAATAAATGAATACCAATTAAGTGCGGACATTATTTAAAAACAACTAGCTAGCAAATATAGTAGTAGAAGAGACAGTGAAAAATGTATTTTATTAATTCTATAACATAATTTTAAACATTCTGAACTCGGAACATACAGAACAGATGGACAAACTTTAATTAAATATATTCTTTTATGGAATTGTAGCTATTCATGTTATCTAAAGTAAGTACTCACTTGAATAGGCAAATAGCGATTTATGAGATCTGCAATAGTCGATTCAGAAGAATCTATTTTTTCGTAGATCAGGAATCCCGAAGAATTACTTAAACCGCAGAGTCGACAAATGTCGGACTCGCTTAAGGTCGAACTTAAAGTGAACGTCGAGTCCAATGTTTCCACTCCTCGTATTGACATTGTTTGTTGAAACGGTCAGATTTTAATGAAATTATGATCTTATATTTTAAAACGAATTGATATACCAGTTTAAAATTTAAAGTTCTCGATTAAATTTTTTAACGTCTTCGCCACATCCACGATCTGTTTGTTAACAACGGTCCGCAGTCATGTAGTTGTCATTCGATATTCGAAGCTATTTATTGTTGACTTACTCATTGAAAATAAAACAAAACTTTTTTATAATCAATGGATGGATTTACTCCATTTTTATCACCTACCACCGAATGGATAACCGTTATCAGATATAAAACGCGCGTGATAGCGTAAACAGTATGGAAAAATAACGTTTTTCGCATGTTTATAATAAAGCACGAATTATAATTCTTATTATAAAGGCAATATTTGCGACTAACTACGACTTTACTTAACTACAATTTGCGCGTGCGTATATTATACCTATTGGACTCCGCACGCATATTTTCATCTAAAATTGGTCAATACTTCAATATTGGTCCTTAAAAGAGGTCATTTTTCGAATTTCCCATATGAATTTAACTCCTCTTTAGATACACCAATACTAACATGATTTAATACATATTTCCAAGTAGCCTCCCCTTGAAGAATTCATATGCATTGTGAATGTGCTATTGATGACCTTTAAAGTGATGGAATATAAAATTTTGAGTGTGTGGTCTCAAAATAAAAATACATAAGTATATCAATAAAACTATTAAATTAATAAATAATAATAGGTAATTATAATTGTTTTTTATAATTGGTAAGACATACCTGCACAGATCATGAATACTCCTACTGGCCCGGCTCTATATAGTATATTTAATATATGCCCTGTACTTCTCTACCATTCCACACTTCCCTACAAATTCACATATAACTTCTGTTCCATCTACTTTTAATATTTCAGACATTTTAAATATTGAAGTAGAAGATACTTCATAGGTTTTCATTCCCAAACAGGCACTGTTCTGCTGCGTTAGCGTGGCATGTGCATATTGCGCGGCATATCCACTCTTGTGTGGCGTTGGCCTTAAGGATGTTCAAGAATAATAAATGATTGTGATTGTTGAAAAAATTTAAGTCACTTGAATATATTCAATTTAAAATATTATTAGTATGTACAAAAACAGTTCCATTACAAACAATAAAAATAATGTACTACACTGTATTAACATGTTAATAGATTAACATTTTTAAAATAATTTTTCATCAATTCGTTTGTAAATATATATACACACATATATATATATTTATGTATTTTTTGTTTTCAACATTATTACAATTAAAAGAAAATAAGGAGAGGGAGGGTTACAACTGTGGAAAACAATTGTCTCTATTTAACAGTGTAATAATAATTTATGCTCGAGTAAAAATAATTCTACCGCCAATTAAAGATACCTTATATCAATCGCTATCTGAAGCAACTGTATTAATTTTTCTTCGTTTTTTGGTTTGTCTTGGTTTGATAACTTCTTCCTCCTAAAATAATACATACATATATAATATTAATCAATTCACTTTATTTGATGATTTCTACTTACTTCACTGGACTCTTCTGAACTTTCCGACAGGTCTTTTATCACAGACTTTGCATTTTTTTTATTACTGTTACCAAACGTAGGTGCCGCTTTACGTCCGCGGCCTTTACCGCCGGCCGAGTTTTTATTTGTAGTTGGTGTGTGTGGCTCATCATCTTCAAGCAACTTGAAGAGTTTGTGAAACAAAATGCGTTGTGTATCCGTACATGCAGCCTGTGCAATTTGCAAAGCTTTTTGCATGCCTTCAGCACGAAACAGTACAGGACAAGTACCATGACTGCGAATCCGTTCCATGTGACCAAGAATCCGCTCAGCACTTGGGGGTGCAACGCCTCCTCTAGAACCTAAACCCTGTCCTGAAATAGAACAAGTTTCAATTAAAAATGAATATCCGTTTTTTTTTAAAATAAGTAACAAATAAATTGAGTATAAAGAAGCAGTGTACCACGTTACCTTGTCCACGTTTCCTTTTTGTTGGAGACACAACTGGACATCTACTAATTAATAGTTGAGAAACTAAATTCGCTAAATTTTCTCCATGTTCCAAATACCAACTAGATATCACAGATATAACAAATTGGTCGTTCAAAGGTTTAATTTCTCTACATAATATAGGTTTCAATAATTCTAAAGTTGGCCTAGAATAATTAATTGAATTTTAGATTATTAATAAATTAAATAACTATTAAAATGGTCCATAAAAAAATGGAAAAAAAACTTACTTTTCTTTTTTCAGCATGAGCAAAATACTAGTCAGAGTTTCAGCATGATTGTTATAATCAAATTTTGTAATATTTGACAATATCACTTTAATATCCACATCATGGGCAGATACTAGTTGCCAAAAAAAATACTGTTCAATTGTTTCCCAATTCAATGAACTGGTTATCAATGATGGTACTGAGTCAGATCGAAACATGCTTAACTTACCTGATAACAAACGATTCAGTATAAGTCAAGTATAAGTTTATAATGTGTTAAATAAAATGATTTTGAACCAGGCACGGATCCAGGGGATTCCCCGTTGGCCATATCTAAATGAGTTATTTATTTTGTTGCTGACTGCTCATAGGGTTAATTTTGCTTACAATTTACAAATATTATTTACCAATAGGTATCTAAATATATGTATACTTATTTATATTCCACCTCCCCCCACCCGTTAATTTTGGCTAAATTCGCGCCTGTTTTGAACTATACCTTGTAAAGTTAAACATATTATTTCTTGTATTTGTGAGCCATCAGTATTCGATACAACCAAGTGTAAGAAATCTTCATTTCCAACAGTAATCTTGGGAAATTGATTATAGACGACAGGAATTAGCCAACAAAGCATGGCAGGATCATCTTCTTGACATAGCTGAAGATCACTCAATAGACATTCATTTAACTCAATTTCTAATGTATCACAAAATTCGATGTATATTTGAGATTTGACACCACTTGAAAAGAATATTTAAGATTAATTTATTTCACCAAATACTTAATTTTAAGTTCTAACTCACTTGTTTGTTTTTCTTTCGGCATTGTTGTTTATTAAACTGCTCACTTGTAAATAATAGAGTAATAAATAACCAATTCGAGGATGGTGTGATTTCATTTCAGCTAGCACGGACAATATTGGTAACCGCAATGAAACCTCCATAGAAAATTTGGAAAGGGTTCTGAACAAAACAAATATTGGGTTTCCAATACTATCTTCCAGTGCACTACAATATTTAAAACAATTAAAATTAGATGATAAATATGTATTATTTTTTTAACATGTTTACAATCATTAGATTAAATGACGTTTATGCTCCAAACATAAACAAATACATATATTTTCTAATATATAGTATTTTAATATTAATAAACTAACCATATAGACTTAATATTTTCACTGAATATTTATATTACACTTTTCTAGAGATAATATAATTTTTAAAAGATTTATTTATGCTATTTACAGGCACTTGAAATTTTCGAATTTTCTATGTTTCATTTTGTAGAATGTTGATAAAATAATTTTGGTTCGTTAAAAACTCTTAAAAATATAATTCAAAGTTCCTCATAAGTTGATCTTGCTTCAATGAAAAAATTTTGGAAATACAATGACATCATTTTTTTTTTATAAGCTTTTGAATGATGCAATTTTTATGAAGTTCTATAAAAACACAAAATAATAACAAAGTATTATTAGATATATAAAATAATTTACTAAAACTATTAAATATATAAATAATATAAATAAAAATAAAATAAATAGGTCTAGCCTGGAGTATGATAATAAAGAGTGCAAAAATTGTTAAGACTAGTTTCGAATAAAATTCATCAATAAATGTTGATTCAAAACCGGTTGTAACAATTTTTGAACTTTTTATTATAATACTCTAGGCAAGACCCATTTATTTTATTTGTATTATTTATATATTTAATAGTTTTAATGAATTATTTTATGTATCTAATATTACTTTGTTATTATTATATGAGTATTAACCACTAAACATTATTTATTTTGTTTTATATTTTTAATAAAACACAAAAATCTACAAACTTTTAGTAGCTGATCCAACCCTCACACTCTTTAACTCAGAATCGTTTTTTTCAAGAGCAAAGTACATTGGTTTCAAAATTGAAAAACCAATTCACCAGTATTAATCACCCATCACATCATTTGTTTCTTTAAACAAATATGTTAAAATAAAAATTATACATTTATTGTTTTAATTCTGATATAGTAATTGGAATTCACATGATAAAAAGTTCTACGGATACAGCATACCTAATATATTGGACCAGTAAATATTCCCTTAAATGTCAATCAATTTAATAAAAATCCGACTTGTATTTTTACTTTCTATATTTTAGCCCAAAAATGTTACATTAGTTTTTTAATATATGTGTATATATTATATAACACATAAATATACAATGATAATATATATTATATGAAAGAGTTATATTTTTCTAACCTCAAAAGTAAATTTAATCTGTTAGAATTATTAAAAATTAGCACAAACGTTCTTTTACAAACCCTCAACTCTTGAGTGTGTCATAGCAGTAATCCAAATGTTTTATTTGGAGGCGATTAATTAAGGGACAATCAAATGTTGATGATTAAGATTTTCATTTAGAATAGGAAAGATTTGTGTTATATATTAGACTGGCAAAAATAGTTAAATTTTTGTGTTATTATCGGAATAATACGAAAATAAACTTTTATTATTTCAATAGTAGGTCTAGAAACAGAAGTTTTACGAAAGCACATTACACAGATTAAGAAAAATTAATGTTAGAGTTTTTGGAGAACAATTGATAACTCTTTTTTTTCTTTTTATGATGTTTATAAATTGTTTTGTTATTAACATTAAATAAGGCATTTTAGATATTCAATGTAAGTTCAAAATAAAATTTGATTATATAATATCATTAAAAAACATATCAAAAATGTTTGAATTAATCAGAATATAAAAAGGAGTATTTTTGTCAGATATATTAGTATACATTTCATTCTGCAATGGTAACAGATTTAGATTTTTATTTTTAGGTTTAATAGTTTATTACCACGATTACAGTTTTTAAATAATATTGTTTTGTTACTTTAAACTAGTAACAATGGGTAATTCAACAAGTAATAAATAAACTCAACAAACAAATGAAAACTTACCCTTCATTAATTGTTGCAGGAAAAATTTTTTCTTCATATTGATCTTTTAAAAAACAAGATAGACAAGAACTCAACGCAGTCAACATATCAGGATATAAATCGTCTTCTTCAATAATTAACTGGACTAATCTCTCCATTGATGCACATTTTCTCTCGTTACCTTTTTCAAAATACAGAGTTTCAGTCTCCTGTCTCAAATCTTTGCTTAACATTTGTAAAGCTGCTTTGTCTAAATTTGGTGGCAGCATACTTTTTTCTTTCAGTTTAACTTTTACTGAAACAAAATAAATCAAAATATTACAATTGAATTAAAAATTGAATAAGTCAAATCAGTTATAAGTCATAACGCTATCCTAACTGAGCTATTTGGATTGGTTAAAATTTTTAATATATTATATTTCTATTATAAAACTAGGGTCGTATGTATTTAAGGGGAGCACATATAAGTACATGCCAAAAAGCAACATGATTTAGGGGCAGCAATAAGTTTTGATAAAATTAGTTATTCAAGTTTGGTAAAAAATATAATTATCATTTTTTAATATTTCATATAATTATATTAAAAAATGGCATAGATAATTATTATACAACTAAAGTTATAGTTGTGAACAATCGATAATAACAAAAAAGATAATCAGAAGATAATAAAATTCAAATAGATTCTATTTTAAATTTTTAGAAAATTTTAAATGATTTTATCATGTCCAATGTCCATGTTAGATATACAGTTAATGTTAATAGTAAATTGTGGTATAGGCGTGGCACAATGCAGTGAGCCAGTAAATATAATATTGTTTTTCATTGATGAATACATTGATTTTCAATGTTATATTCAAAATATAAAATATATGCCAAAAATTATTGTAGAAATGAGTACCATGTTAAAACCAAACTAATTTAGAGGATATTTTTGTATGGGTAAGCACAACAATATTTTTATTTACCCCAACAACTAATTGTACAGACGATAAGACTAAATCACCCAAAAATATTCAATATTGAATCACAGCTTACAGTCTAACTTTAACATAAAAACATTATTGTTAATATTATTAGGCATACGACATTACCATGATTCTTATGTAATTTTTTTGATAAAATAAATTTTCAAAAGAAATGTGATGAAGAGTGGAAGAATTTTTATCATGGCCTCAACTTAAAAATTATTTTACAATTATACTGATAAAAAAATGTATTTCAAAAGATGGACTAGAACCAGAAAATCCTAGGATATGATTCACAATTATTAATTAAGTGTCATATTGATATTTAGAAGCAGAATTAATTAAATTCTCAAGGGAGCAATAATTCTGAAAATGCCCTAAATATAAATATTATAATCATACAAAGCTAGTTAACATACCAGGTGTAGTTTTTAAAGCAGGTATACTGTTATTTTCAAGGGTAACTATTTTCTTCGGACTTGTTTCAGACTCTTCGTCACTAAATGTGATGTCTTCATTTTCTGACGTTAATTCTTCTTTGATAGGTGAAAGCATATTATCCACATTGTACTCATTTTTAATAAGATCACCTAGAGAAAACACTTTTTTTTATACACTCAGTTTTAGATGAAATAATTATCAATGAAAAATTAACTGTACCTTGAACAGCAGGTGGATCACAAAATTCCCGAAAAGTATTTTGTATCATGGCTCTTAGTTCACCGTCTATTCGAGGATTTGTAAACAAAGGAACAAGTGATGCTAATACTCTTTTGTCGAGGATTTGACGGAGCGATACAAAAATACCATTACGTATTCGCTCAGATTGAGCAGGATAAAAATTAGGAATAATCTGAAATTAAAAACATCAACAATCATTTTAATTATTAATTATTAAGGCATATTTTCAAGAACAATTCTGAAGATGGCTGAATCAATGAGTATTTACAAACATCTAACATTTAATAAAAAATGAGGAACTGCAGATTATAGAAATAGTTATTTTTTTCATTTGTGAATGAAAACAATGAAGAAGCAACAATTATTAGTCAGATGCATGTATGAAATACTCATTTTCTCACAACAAGCAACAAAATATATAAAAATAAAAACATAAACTTTTGAAATTAATAATTAAAAACCAAATCAAGTGTGTAAATGCAGTAGCTATTAAAATTAACCTATATATAACAAATATATTTACTATGTTTAGACTTTGTAGTTAATGTATGCAAATTAAAACTATCAACTCGAAAACATTTTGTTAATAAACCAATGATTCCAAAATGATAACATTTTAAAAATAGATAGTAGACTATACTATCAATTATAAATAAAACAATTTACTTATTTCATCATCATAAAAGAGCACAGTAATCAATTTAAATTTAGTCCGGAAGATTATCTCAATTTAATAAATAGGAAGGTATAGAATAGCACAATAATTTTCATATAAAATATATTAATGAGCTACACTATACTATTATTTATCCCATGCAAGTGGTCAAAGATTAATAAATCAAGGAACTAAAAGTATAACAATGAAATAAAATAGTATAAATGAAATTATAAGTTTACAATAACAATATTAAAAAACCTTGCAGCAAATAAGTATAATGGCAGAAAATAAGCCAATTGAAGTGTTAAAAATTAAAATGTATAATTACTCGGCATAAGAAGTCCAGTAAGCTCGCTGTTACAGTAGGATGGATACGCAAAGAGTTGAGCATTACTAAAATCGCTGGTTCTGTAAACAAAAATTTTAATTTTTTAATGAAATTAAGTGTTTTATAAATTAATAAACAAATCATCACAGCATTCATATCAAAAGTTTTTTTTCTAAGCATTTAAATGTAGATAATTTTTACTTCAAATATTTTTTTGATTAAAACAACGGGTCAAATTAAGGAAAATTTATGATTCCAAAAATCTATTTATTCGTTTTTGTTATGAGAACAATAATAGATTTGAATATAAAGACATACAAAAAAAAAGTTTAGGCAGTATATATATATATATATATATAATTTTGAATTAACAATGAAAAATAATCAAGTAATAATAAATTAAATGAGAGATAAATTATCACTTACCAATATTCATAATGTTATCATGCTTTGGATCATAACAAACCCAATCATAAAAAAGAGCCATTTTGGCATTTGCTAATGCTATATTTGAAGTGCATGTGGTAATAAGCCAACCAATAACAGCCCAACGAGGTATAATGTCTGAGCACAACAACTCGTTTGTAGGGTGTATAAGACCAACAATAAATCGGATTAAATCGCTCCTGAGTGATTGTGCTTCAGGCGTATTTAAATACTGCAAAAATATATATAGATGTTATTTAACGAATTTAAAAAAAAATCAATATAAATTTACTTTGTTTTGGAACCATTCTTGATATCGTTTATGATGTCCAAATCGAACTGAAGAAGTAAAAAATACTAATTTGCGTTCCATATCAGGAGTAAGTCTTGATTGTAAAAATCTTCTAGAAGTCCGGGTCTCCAGTATTTGTATAACACCTAAAAGTAAAAATAATTAATATCTTTCTAATGTTATAAGACTGTTGTGTGATATTACCATTTGTTAAGCTTGGGCTTAACGATTGTGGATTGTGTAATAAGTCTTTCCACAATGATTCAAATTCTTGTATACGTGAAACATTTTGTAATAATCTAATTAGATCTCGGCCAATAACCAAACAATCTGTGAATCGATCACGCAATAGAGATACCGTAAATGTTACTTCTCGATTCCGCAAAGGAATTAAATTATTGTGATCTTCAATGAAACGTAAAAATGAATAGACAACAGATGCTATCAACCAAGGAAATCTCTCTAACCATTTTCTATAAATTAAAACAATTAAACAATTTATTAGAAAACAAAAATAGAAATATTAGATTTAGTACAAAACATACCTATGGTCTTGGTAAAGATCAAGGAGATATTCAATGAGCGCAATATTTGTTGGTGAAATATCACCACCTGCTGCGTTTCTCATCAAGTTCCAACAAAGATTGTCTACACCAGCTATGTTGTTGCGGACCATTTCGCGGACTAACCACAATAGTTGTTTTCGAGGAGGTTCTAAAAGTCGACTCCATTTTTCTAACGTGAATTGTTGCAAGTGTGTGATTACACTCTGTAGGCCATCACGTGATAATAAAGTTAAATCTCTATATATCTGTTGAAAAAAAAATATAACAAAAATCAGTTAAAATAAAACATGTATTATTGACGTGAACAGAAATAAAACACATTATTAGTTCAATTTTATCAAATAGTATAGAAAACCCCATCATTTAGCTTTTTACTAAACTATTTTATAAATAGGATTGTTTTAAATTTAAATATTATTCATTTTATACAAATACAAGTCTTACAATTTGAATGAAAGCTATGAAAAAAATTAAAAATCATTCGATATTAAAAAAACTTTGTCCATAGTAAAAAACACCAGACCATAAAACATTATATCTACAATAAAAATAAATGTGAAGTATTGTTTTTTGAAAGAAAACAAAACATAAATTTCATTTGAACAAAACTAAAATCAGAACCAGCACAAAAAATTATTTAAAGGTTACCTTGTTCACAGTCAATTTTTAACTGAAAAACCATAACGCAAGGTACAAAATAAGATAAATATAAGGAAATGAGGTGCATAATAACCCGACAATAAACATTTATACAATTACCATAAAAAAAAACAAAAGAACACAGTCGTGTAACACTTATACACAGCAATCAGTGGTGGCTGTCTTTGAAAATAAAGTTGTTAATGAACTGTATGATTAGCTACTCAGCCACACACAGCATGTGTATGTTTTAATTTGAATTTAATTTAAAAAAAAACTGTACTCAAATTAGTTTTAAATTTTAATGTCAAAAGAAACAATACGAGTAAATAGAACATAACAGTGTCAAACTGTTAAACTAATAATTAAGTAGGTACTCTAATAGCAATATTAAAGAGACCTTTGAACATGGAATAGCCACCACCAAACTGGTCATCAACAACTAGGCAATAGGGTCTCACGTACCTTGTCAGCATTTTTTTGATCCAAGAGCACAGCGGTCAGTAATCCCAAGCTGACAACTTCTTCTTGACTTTTGTCCTTGCTGATGTGATTGGTGAGAGCATCATGGTACTCGCGGTCATTTAGACCTGTTGTAAGGGTCTGGAGTGTCTGGTAACACCGTTCGTATTTCTAAGGGAGAAAAGATGAAAATGAAAGAGAGACCCGGGGAGACATGAACACGCACCGACGGGCGGCTGCGACCGCGACGACAACAACAACCGACGCACACACGACGTATAATATTACGACGACGACGACGTGCGGGTCACACACGGCACGGCGGCGTTATAAGTACGATAGTGCGCGCGGATACGGTACTATATTATAATGTAAATAGGTATATAGCGAGAGAGAGAGTTGAGGCCGTCGACGGGCGTCCGGCCGCAGCGGCAGGCGGTGCCACTGCGCTTACCTCTTCGATCTCGTCCTTGCGCTCGATCACCGAGTACGTGAACAACTTCACCTGGATCTGCTGTTGCTGGGCGGCCATGGCTTTGCGGCGGCGGCGACAGTTTTCATTAAACGGAGAAGCCGTCGCGGTCAACAGCACCTGCACCGACCAAACGCCGCGGTCGTGGTAGCCCTCGTCCCCGGGGAGGACCACCGGGCGACACTCGGGCCAGCCGCCACGCGCACCGCTCACGTATCGTCCACGTGCACCACGAATCGGTCAGTGGCGTCGTCGGTCAGCGGGCCCATCGTCGGACGACGGCCGGTAGCGCTACGTGACTCGGACACGTCGTCTAGGGCGGTGGTGCGACGACGATCGGACCAAGGACGTGTGTCGTTGCTGCTGCTACTGCTGCTGCTGCTGCCACTACTGGAACACGGCCGGATTTCGGCAATACGATTTCATATGATTTTCCGTTGTCGCGCGTTGTCCGACTATCTCGTGTTTAGTATTTATTTATTTATTATTATTATTATTATTATTATTATTATTATTGTGATTTGCTCTTTCGGCGGACGGACGCGATAACACGGACGCGCGCACACAAGTCCGGACCCTCGCGGCGTGCGTCAAAATGCGTGCGTGCGTGCGCGCGTAAGATAATGCGAACGGAACAATATTATTATTAATGTAAAACAACAACGATGTCGTGATATTACTACCATCTTAAAATAATTATTATTATTATTATTATTAGTTATTGCTGTTAATATTATCGCGCGTACGAGCTGGGCCGTGAGTGTGATGGGGTGGGGGAGGGGAACAGTGGAGAGAAATTGACCGAGAGAGCACTGGCGAACAAGAGAGGATTCGGCGTTGCACAAAAAAAAAAGTACACGGCACCAGTGTTTGGTGGTGTGCGTGTGCGCGCGCGATGTCGGCCGCCACACCGCGTGTGGGATATTATAAAACGCGACGGAGTCGTGTGCGTGCGCGTACTGTATATAACATATATATATATATATATGTATATTGTTATGATAAAGTAAATAGGAGAGAAAAAAAAAAAAACGAAAATTCGAGAGAAAGAGAAACGCGCGACGCAGAAAGATAGAGAGAGAGAGGGGGCGCGCGAGTGATAGCGTCGCGGGAACGGCGGCCGAGTGTGTGTTGTGCGGTGTGCGCGCGCGCGCCAGGTTCGATAACGTTAAAAACGGAAAAACAAACGAACGGACGACCGTCGCGCGCACGGTCTCGAATACGAGTGAGCCAGTGAGCTGCACTGCCGACGCCGAGCAGCCGCCGAAAGAGACGGACAATGGGTTAGCCGCCGCCGCCGCCGCCGCCAGTACGGCCGTTTATACACACATATATATTAAACGCGGTGCAGCCGATTTCCGCCGTAATAACCGCGTTATCTCGACGTTTCTTTTGTTTTTTTTTTTTTTTAATTCTTTCTATTCGTCCGTCGTAGTCGTTCCAAAATGACGATATAGTAATATATAACACCGTTTTTCTCAAAATATTCCGACGAGTGACGTATTTATACTCTATTCGATTATGCAATAAAATTACGCGCGATAACCGAGTTCGCGATGACGAAGCACGGCCACGACGACCGCACCGATATTTCAATGGAAAAAATAACAAATAAACGCGTTTTTTATCACTTTCTCTCGCACCGCACAAGCCAATAATTCTAAACGCGCGTTTATCAATTTATTTCCCACTCTCCGCCGCGGTTAGTAAACGGTCCCAGCAGCCTACGCTGTTAATAAACACGGTTTATCAACGTCGCGGGCGCATTGTCGACGTGAATGATTTCGGCGCTAAGAATTCGAAAAATGACGTCGCCGCTTAAAAAAAAATAATATTATATCAGTCAGCGGAACGCGATATGTTTTAGGTATCGGAATCTATGGATTGCGGGCGGCGGTGTTCGGGTGGCTCTCTCTGTCGGGCGGCCGGTTGTCTTCACAAGGCGCCTAGCCCTCCCGAACCGCGCGCGTCGTCCAACCGGTGTTCCCGTGCGTTTTTCCGTTTGTCAGCTGTTAATGACCAATCATCATTTGTCACCAAGTCGCCGCCGAATCACCCCTCTATCACGGGTCGACGTCGACGCAATGCGCCCACGTGATATCGAAATATTCTCATCTAAACGTACTCGCACACGATCCGATTCGATGTCAATTGGCATATTTTTTAATCCCACAGTGTCTAGGGTTAAACGGGGGATTTAACTTTTTTGGTAATTTTTTCATAAATTTTAAATAATATTTACGATGTAATATTAGAACATTCTCATATTTTCTTATAAAAAAACACCATCGAGTTATTAAATTGAATGAAAAAATAATATTTTTAATAAATAATTATTCTACAAAGAAGAAGGAAACTTTTTTTATTGATCAATAGTGCCAATTTTTATAATTGATAAAAATATAAAATTAATAATACAGTTTTATATATTTTTTATAAATACAGTATAACTGGTCAAGAACGAAGAGAAGAAATTAAATCTGAGTACTGATAAGCCGGAATATTTATAACCCCCCAGACAGAATTGCATTATTTTACATGTTATGTAATACCCTGTGTCAAGTATAATATAGACTATAGAGTATAATTATACCTGCGTTATATAAAAATATAGCCAACTTAGGAACATAAACATTGAATAAAAAATGTATTTTGCTGTCCTATCTCTAATACTTACTAAAATAAAAATTTTCAAAATGTCTTACCATAATGAAACGTTCTACACATCTAACATATTGTAGTGTTGAAATGGAAATAAAACAAATGATAGCTATGCCAAACAAAATATGAATTGTGTCTCACTTCTCAATAATGTGCTTGTGGGGGGGGGGGGGTTAAACGAGCGCAACATCTAAAAGAAACTTAGTAATTTAGAATACTTAGATTGATTACATCGATTTAAAATAATAAAATCGTCCGAAATAAATGTTATATTTAGCCCTTTAAGGAATAAAAAAAAAACGAATAAAATACAAGCTTCTTCGTTCGAGATTTTTCGTCTTATCATTAACGTATATGATAATTAATATTAATATATTATATAATATTCTAATTTCTAATTTACTCTACAATTCTCAAATTGTGCAATAAAGGACTAAACTAATCGCTTCGTTAATTTTAAATTTTTTATCTCGAAAAAATCAGTTCGTTTGTAGCCTATATAAATATACTACACCTACATATAGTTTTAGGATGAGTGTGCCGACGACATTAAGCTGCGAGCATATATATTTTATTATCAAGACGCAAGTCATATTAATTATTAACGTCCTCCTTTTTCAGTCGTTGTAGACATATGGTATAAACTTATAATAGAGTGGAAACGGACGAAATAATGCAGAGCGCGCGGCCAAGTTCAGTATAACTTGATGACTCTTTTCTAATATACTTTGAAGTTAATAACCGCAACACTCGTAATAATCATTTATTTTTTATTCATCAATTTTCCCAAAGCTACATGTTAAATCACCCAATCAATATTTTAATGTCCCGTGGCAATAATCTTGGTGCTCATAATCTATTTAACTATTTAAGTAAGTTATTTCCCAACAATTTTGATTTTTCCTTTAAATCTCGCTATACCGAATTGTGTTTAATAGTTTTAGATTAGTAAATACATACATTGTGGCAGATTTTAAAGATATACTTAATTTTATTATATGCATTTAGCCCTTCTAGATGTTTGTATTTTAAATATAACTCAAATAATTCGAAATTGACAAATACTTAAAGTTTACAAGTTTATCATTTTAGAATTAAAAAAATAACCCCAAATTGAATTTTTTTTAAAAGCGTCTGAAAATCTAATTTCTGACTTTTTAATGCCTAACATTTTTTTAAAAATTATATCAATTTATAATTATGTAATTGTATAGCTAAATGTTGTATTAATACCTAGTTATTTATTATATTGATGTACCCTATCTCAAGAATTAGAATTAAATATTTCAAATTTAATGATGGATGACTCCTGATACCTAAACCTGAGATTCAAATTTATAATTTATTTGATATACATGATTCTACTTCAGATAAATTAATTAAAATACATTACATTTATCTATGTTGTTGATGTATAATAATTTAGTAAAATATAAATTAAATAAAACTGACTAATATTTACACAATTAATAATGTAAAATAAATACATCATAAAACAATAATTTTTGTATTCAAAACTGTGTATTACAAACCAAAACTTCAAAATTACAGGCCAAGTTTTTATTTTATTACCTATGATATGTTTTTCATACATTGTTAATTTTGAATACACTAGATTGTTTTTAATTAATTTAAATACTTAATGTATTAAATTATTATATTTTTTATTCGTTTATGAGTTCTATTTACCTATGAAATTGTTCTTTTTATTTTTTACTTTATAAAATAATACTAATTTATAGTAGATAATATGTTTATATTACCTACTTGTTGTCAATTTTTAAGTGCAATGTACAAGTCTGGATTAAATAAATATAGGCTGGGTTAGACAATAATATTAATTAACATTGACTGTAAAAAGTATAACGTAATTACTAATTATATATTTATCTTTGGTTATATTGAATAGTAAATGAATAGGTATCTATTTTAAAATATAAGTGCCAATTATATTGATGATTAATTATTTTTTACTTCATATTATTAGGTTTTAATATGCATAATAATTATCCAACCTACAGAATACATTTCGAAGGAAATATTAAGAGCAATCTAAATTTACTAAAAGATGTATTTTATCATATAAACACCTTATAGACCAGATATTATTGTTTTTCACCTGAAAAGCGACAAGATTTGCTACTCAATAATGTTTTTCAATGAACACTATTGTATAATAGTATATGTATATTATTGTAAGAAACATAAATTATAGGGCCCTCCCTTCAAAACGACACTAGGGCCCAATTTAGCCCAGTTGCGTCACTGGACGAACAGCGTATACTTGTGTGAACCCAAGATACGTGTAACATGTAGTTCCATCCGCCGCGGATGTTAGGAGACGATCGGATAAATAAACATATGACTATAAGAGTGTGTGAACCTAATATAGACGACTTGGCGACGAAAGCAACGCGCGTAATGGTTTTTATCCGTTCTCGTTATTAATATTACTCGGCGCCGAAATGAAACTCATTTCTGAAAATCGTATTGACGACAACGCGCAATTTATCAGTTCCATCGCGCGTTGTATAACAGCGGTTTAATAATAATATATAATAATAATAAGTTTTGCATAACGCGTCGATGGGTCGTACAATCGTACTTATTTATTAAATCGATATAATATTATAACACGTTATCACTAACCTCGGGCCGTCGTCGAATCCATTGACGACCGTTTTCATTCGGCGGGTCCGAAACATTTCACAACGTATTTCGTGCTGGTACACTCGAATAAAAACACACCACAGAACGATTATTCACTACTAGCGCGAACCACGATATTACCATAATTCGTTTGTTTTTGGCGGACGGTAAAATTCACAAGCCGTTTTGGCGAACGGCGGCGGCGCGCCGCGAACGCGACCGAGACGAAAGATATGCTAAACACCGAATATCGATAGTACAAACGGCAGCGATCGCACCGACCACGGCGAATACGATACGAAATGACGACGTCAAAAAACGCACACTCCAAGCCTTTACCGGCTTGGATTAGACGTCGTCCGCGAGCCTCGACGGAATCGTTGAGAATCCGAAGGCGACGGCCATTACACTCGCGTAATGGATCGCGCACCGGACGCGACGGCGGCGATACGATACGAAAATAACGTTAAAACCCAATATCGATGGTACGGTAGTATTTTAGCGACGAAATAATTTGGTTGCGCCCACGCGACCGCCGTGAGACGTGCGATTATTCGTCGATAAATACTATTACCATCGCCGCGAAACGAATTGTAGAAACCGTGAAACGAGACTATGGCGGTCGGCATAAAATCTCGAAACACGGACCCGTTCGGAGAAGCCCATAACATACACGCGAACCGACGAAGACTGAAGCGACAACGGAAAGGAAATCCCCGCGTCTCCGGCCGTTAAAATGGTTGAAACGAACTAGCCAATGAGAATAAATCACGAATCATGGAAAGTAATTGTTTTCGTAACGGCTTTTTCTTAACCGAGAATCGTTACCGCGGTATCTGGAGTTCCGTCCACTGCGCGCGACCGCGTCGTCGTCGTCCCGTCACAGCGGCCACGCGGCCACGCCAATATAGACCTAGCGTCGCATTCCTCATTCGCTCGACAGAGTGGCCGTCGAATTCACTGCTACTATACTCGCTACTCGGAGCTCGGGCTCGCCCGGCGGATTAGTAGGCACTTTTTGAACGAACGTCGAACACTATTGTATAATAGTATGAGTACTGTATATTATTGTAAAAAACATAAATTATAGGGCCTTCCCTTCAAAACTACGCTAGGGCCCAATTTAGCCCAGTCGCGCCACTGGACGAACAGCGTAAATTTTTACTAGTGTGGACCCAAGATACGTATAACATGTAGTTCTATCAGCCGCGGAAGTTATTTAAGCTGTGCCGAATCCGCATTACCAACACTATAACGAACGACTTTGCGATTCAGTGCGCGCGATAGGAGACGATCGGATAAATAAACATATGACTATAAAAGAGTGTGTACCTAATATAGTGACGACTTGGCGACGAACGCGACGCAGGTAATGGGTTTTATCCGTTCTCGTTATTAATATTACTCGGCGCCGAAATGAAACTCATTTCCAAAAATCGTATTGATGATAACGCGCGCTATAACAGCGGTTTAATAATAATATATAATAATAATAATAAGTTTTGCATAACGCGTCGGTGGGTCGTACTTATTTATTACATCGATATAATATTATAATATATTATCTATCACTAACCTCGGGCCGTCGTCGACTCCATTGACGACCGTTTTCATTCGGCGGGTCCGAAACATTTCACAACGTATTTCGTGCTGGTACACTCGAATAAAAACACCACGGAACGATTATTCACAACTCGCGCGAACCACGATATTACCATAATTCGTTTGTTTTTGGCGGACGGTAAAATTCACAAGCCGTTTTGGCGAACGGCGGCGGCGTGCCACGAACGCGACGATTACGATAAGAAACGGCGACGACGTCAAAAAACGCACACTCGAAGCCTCTACCGGCTTAGATTAGACGTCCGAGCCTCGACGGACACGTTGAAACTCCGAAGGCGACGGCCATTACACTCGCGTAATGGATCGCGCGCACCGGACGCGACGGCGACGATACGATACGAAAATTACGCTGAAAACCGAATGTCGATGGTACGGTAGTATTTTAGCGACGAAATAATTTGGTTGCGCCCACGCGACCGCCGTGAGACGTGCGATTATTCGTCGATAAATACCATTACCATCGCCGCGAAACGAATTGTAGAAACCGTGAAACGAGACTATGGCGGTCGGCATAAAATTCTCGAAACACGGACCCGTCCGGAGAACATGCAGACATCAGCGCGAACCGACGAAGACTGAAGCAACGAAAGGGAATACCAGTCGATCCCCCCGCGTCAACCGAAAGCGTTAAAAAATACGAACAGCCCATTGGCTGATAATTTACGAATGCATGGAAAGCAATTTCTTTTTTTAACGGTCGAGTTTTTTAAACGACCCCCGGACGGACGACCGCGACCGCGGTATCCAGAGTTCTGGCCGCAGCGCACGACCACGACGTCGTCGTTCCATAACGGCGGCCACGCGACCACACGGCCACGGCGGCGGAACATCACAGTGCAACGCGTGCCGCGCGTCGCGTTTTATATTTCAATCGGAAACGGAAAACTCAAGTGCTATTCGCGTGATTCGCGCCGTCTGCAGTATTGTGATAACTCGTCGTTATCGGCGTTTTCACCGAAATAGGTAATCGAATAAAATAAGAATAAAACATATTCACGAATCATGGTAAGTGATTTTTTTCTGTGACGGTCGTTTTACGAAAATCTTTCGCGACCGTGGTATGTAGTACCGTTTGTGTACCGAAGTTCTGTCCGCGGCGAAGTGACGGTCGATGACCTCATCGTCATTCCGTCACTGCGGCCACGCGGCCACACGGCGGAACGTTCGAACTGCAACTCGTGTCGCGCGCGTCACGTCAAATATTTTAATCGGAAACGGAAAATGCAAGTTCGCGCCGCCTGCAGTGCTGTGCTCCCGCCGTATATTACAATAATTATTATCAAACAACCGACTTTCCCAACTCATTGTTATCGACGGTTTTATCGAAATAGATTTTCGAATAAAATAAGCTCACCCCGAAATCATCGCCCCTAATGCCTTCCTGAATTGCCAGGTCTGAATATTGATTCTGCAGAGCTCTACTATATAAAACTAAACTATTGACCAAATTTAATAACACAAAGCTCCAGTTGCTGCGGATTTTTTCCAATTTTACCCCTTTTAACCCCCTTTGGGTGGATTTTCTTATTTTTTTTCCATAAGATCCTTCTCCTGACAATAACAAACACAACAAAAAAAAAAGAATTAGCTAAATCGGTCCAGCCGTTCACGCGTGATGAGGATACCTGTTAAATAGGGATTTATTTTCATATAATATTATTTTTACCGATTTCAGCCATTCTAAAACGAAATTTTGAAAATCGAGCGACGTGGTGACACTCAGGAAGGTTTTTGGAACAACTCTGTGAAAAAAAATGGGAAAAAAGTTACAAAGCGTCGTCACAAAATGGGAACATAAAAAAGGCCTGTTCTTTTATATATATAAAAGGATCTACAGTAAAATGTATTCATTATTGTTATTAATATTATTGTACATACTTGAAAATGGACAATTTTTCCGTAAAACAAAATAAATAAATCTCTATATTACTCCCTCTCTTCGTTTATCGCAGTATCTTTTACGGACTACGCGTTCACTATAATGTCGTGTTATGTATTTATGTATATCCCCGATTTGGCTATATTTGTTACGATCGAAATAATGTAGTAAAATTGATAGCGGACTTTGAAACTAGAAAAAATAACTTATCACTAATAAAAATATATACGATGACAATAATAACGAAGGGAATTATTTTTTTGTAAATCGATTGAATTTCTATGAAATTCACTATATTAATTTACAATATTTTAATTGATAATACAAATATGACGTCATAAAAAATGATACTAATAATCATAATCATAGAATATTTTCCAGTGTGGCTGTGTACTCGTAATGTAACACTTAAAATGAATGCTTGAAAGTTAAAACACGTTCCTAGTTAATTATAAATGAGAAAAAAAACGGCCTGTTCATAAATATCGAAGTAGGTATCTTACCATGTCTTATGTCTTAATTTAAAGTTTAAACTGTTAAATTCGTTCCAGTTCCTATATTGGAAACCCTAATTGGAAATTCGTTGCTACGTAGTGTTTTTTATTAATCATTTTCCATTACCTAAATAACTAGCTAAGTGATTCATTTTGTTTTTATGTTTTAGGGGCGGCCATTACTGACGGAAAATACCGGATTTATACTTAAAATACAATACGCGGTTTTAATGTCACAATACGAACTATAATCTTTTAATGTAATTTTGCATAGCCATTACTGGTATGTCAGTCGCAATAACGTAAGTAAACTTTATGTATATTGTAGAGCGTTCAAGTATTCATGGATAAGTAAATGTGCATTGTGTTTAGTCATAATTTATATTCGTACCTGTTTATTTTTTTGCTTGTGCTGTATTTATTATTAATAATTAATTATATAATGTACGGAGTAGCAAAACGGGACCCAACAAGATCATATTTTTGTAGAAACTAATAACAATAACGCCAACTAACTCTAAACTAACAATTTACCCTAAGTTTAAAAACCATAGTATGCAGTTTTATAAGTTTTATTACTACTATATATTTATATAGTCAGGTAATATTACAAGTAAAAAAAAATATTTCCTACACGACTGCAGTTATATTTATAAAACAAAGCAAATCGTTTTGTGGTGTTATCATAAAACTAATAAATTCATATTGTAATCGCAAAATGTTTTTAAATCGTATTAATACATATTATAAATGAATAACAACGAATACAAACTAAAAAAAAAAACAAAGACAAAATGATTAATAAATAAATTGAGAAAAGTTTACATTGAAGAATAGAATCGATAAATAAACAATACACGTAAACGTAACGTTAATAAACAGTATACGCGCACCTTTATAATTATGTATAGATATATCGTATGTACAATATAAATGTGTTATTATCATGACATTAATGCATTACAAACTGTGTTTTCTGTATTATAACCGATTACGATTTTTTTTTTCCATTAGTACTTCTTTAACACTTTATAAAACAGTCCTGTTTGGCTGCATAGTGAACTTTTGATCGTACGTTTAAAAACTAAACTTCATACCATACCTATTATTAAATTGTACGGACATTCATTGCTTTTAATTTAATTTATATTTATATTATATTTGCAAATTATACACATTAATTGCTTTAATGATTTTACCAGCGATATTTTTTTAACTATCAATACGACCAGTGTTAATCACTATAATGATATATAAAGTAAGTGACATATAAAACACATAATATATGATAAATCTAAGTATTATTAATAAAAATAATATATACACACACATATATATATATATATATATATATACATACATGCATATGTTAAGCTCCAGTTGTGAAACTGTGCATTTTATGAAATGGTTAATTTTCTCTATTTTTTTAAAATAAATTGGACATACCTGTCATCTAGTTCATTAAATGAACAGTAAATATTATTTCAAAAAGTTGTGTCATTGCTGATCAATAAATCGTTTGCATAACAAGTACAATAAAGTATATTTAGAAAATCTAATAGATGACTATTATATTTAGTAATTTTCAAACCGTTAAAATAAAAGTTTTCCTTGAAATACATAATCAATTAAAAATATTTTTATCAATTTTATGACTTTTATATAGTATATTTATAGATACTTGAACGAATATGTTTAAAATCAGATGGATCAATCTTTTTTATAGACACATCATATTATATTTTTATTATCTTGCGTTTTTATTTTCCAAGTAAAATTATTGGCGTTTAATTTTAATTTTTTTGCCACGCCTATCTAATATTATATAATTATGCTCGCCGAAAATGTCTTGTATAGTGTCGAACAATATTGCATGTGGTTTATGTACGTATAGTAACGTATAACAAGTTTTATAAGTATTTAATTTTCCATTATTTCATAGCAGAGAGAACTTTCACTGTACGATGGTAATTTTATTATTCGTATCCTATTTTGTCAACAAGCTATACGTATATTATACAGTAGATAGACATTACGTATTGTATGGCTAGCTAAGATTTGCTTGCGAGGCAACGTTTTCGCATTTTAAACAGATTGGTGGTACATATGAAATATTGATTGTTATTGGCTAACGAATAAAATAATAATTGTCGGTTTATGTAATGAAATGTAACTGCCTCAGATAATATTTAAAAACTTGAAAGATTATAAAACATTTGATTTTGTATTCGATTTTACAATATTGTTGTATGAATGCCTATAGTTCATGAATTGAGCAAAAAAAAAAAATACAAAACCGGTACAGTTCACGAAAAGGGGAATTTCACAACTGGGATGTAACATATGTACAAACAATTTAAATAAGTTTAATTAGAGTGGAAAAAAAAATTACCGGAAAGCCGCAAAGAAACTTTATAAGCGTTAGAAAATAAAATTTTAAACTTGTAATATTCTAGGAATAATCATGGTTAAAAATCTATTATCTGTTCTAAGTACGTGCCACGTGGTGCAATACCAATACTTACATCTTAGCTCATAATGCTTTAAAACTAATATCATTTTTATAACTGAAAAATTGTTTAACTTTTTAAGAACTGTGTAAGCATAATGTTAACTATGAAACTGTATTACAGGTAGGTAGTTGATTTAAAAATTTTTTATAGAATTTGGATATAATTTAGACGATATAGTGTCTAATAGTATTAATTGTGTTTCAGATGATACAGATATATTGTTACAAATATTATTTCTATAATAATTTAAAATGGATCCACAACTAACAAAACAATTGATTCGGAGACGATTAATTTTAGAAAATTCTGTGGAAGCTTCGTTCACAAATGAAAATGAAAAAAAAATAAAAAAGATAGGGGTATCTTCAATATCATTAACGGATGATAATGTACCACCTAATGATGTAAAAAACAATTTTCTAGAGAAAATTAAGAAATTTGAATCATTCAACGACAGCCAAGAAAAGATAGCACATCAAACTATTGAAGATAAACCTCGAAGTAATATAGAAACTTTGATCAAGTCTAATAAGTACAATATAGATCCTTCTTTACTAGAACACCCATATCATATAAAAAATAAACTCGAGTTTGACAGCTCTAAATATTTTTGTAATATTTACAACCAAAATCCAGATAGATATCACACAAATTTAAGACAATTTGAATTATCGCAAATATCGGAAAATAATATCTTAAAAATAAATAAGACGTGTAATGTTCAGAAAAGTCGTGAAGTGTTAAACGATAAAACGACGATTACAAAATTCTCTAGTAAATCTGATTACAATAATTGGAAATTAGATAAAAATTGGGTATTCTTTAAGACCTATCCGCATTTTAACGATATGAAAAAATATTAGAAAATCTGAATAATCCAACCACAAAAATGTTTCTAAGAAATTAACATGGTTAAATAATTTTGTAATTATATGTTTCCTTCAAAAATTAGTTTTTTAAGTTTTTAATAATATGTATTCGTGAAAAACAAAAATCATATTATGGAAAAGTATGATGAAAAATCACTTACATTGAACAATGATACTTTTTTTGTGAGTAATGACATAACTAGCGACACAAAAAAATGTGATTTAATTTCATTCGAATCAAATGATGCGAATAATAAAAATAAAGCAAAAAAGTCACAGCTTTTGACTTCGGACGGCTGGAAAACTTATCAAAAAGAACTTATTCGGTCATGTTTTGAGTTTTGGGAAGTAAACGAAACACAACTCCAAGCAAATAACAGTTGTCCACAGTCCAATTTAGTAAATGACCGGGAATTACTAACCCCGTCATCGTTGTTTGCAAATGGAAATAATAATCACAAAATTGGCAATGGTTTTCAATCAAATTCCACTCTTAATAATGCTATTATTTCGGATGAACTTGAAAATAAAGAATGCGTAGATGTTGACGAAAGAAGTAAATACCAGAATAATCAAGTGGTTAAACAAATTTCTACAGCATTAAACAATAATACCGAACGGGAAACCAATGAAAATTGTTCGAAAACCGCCGATAATATGGAAAATAAACGAACGACGAAAAAAAAATTGAAAAATTTTTGTTTTTATAAACAATTGACTAAACAAATCAAGTTAAACCAAAAATCACAATCTTTCACTTTTAACAGGCATAATTCATGTAGTTCGGAAAATGTGTGGAAGTATAAAATATGGCTAGACTCTGTAGAAAAAATAAAAGAACATCATAAGCTGAATATAGATTTAACCGAGGACAATACTATCGAAAATTTTAATAATGTAAACCGTGACGATAATACTATTATGTATTCATTAGATATCGAAGGAAAACAAATAGAACAAAAAGTTAGAAAACTTATAAAATCGTTTAAGGAAAAAGATAAGCTATTCGCAACAATCGGTATTAATGAACAAACGACTGAATTGGAATCGTCGAATAAGTTTAAATATTTTTTTAAGAACGCGTTCAGAGGAAATCAGAACGAACTGGATCGACAATTATTGGACGCTTATGCAAAATATATCAACCGAGAACTGTATACATGGCAGACCCTATCGTATTGTTTAAATGATATTAGACTAAGAGAACGTCCTCATAAGATAAACACTGCTCGTCCTTTTGAAGAAACAATCAAGTATAGATTCTCCGAGCTAAGGGAACGTCGTAACGAGAAAGCGACGGACGATTATGATAATTCTAAATTTGCAGATATCACCAACGGGTTCAATACAATGGGAAAACAGAAAATAAATAAATTTTTCAAGTTGCTCAACAAAACCAAAAGTAACATGGACGTGCGTACTGCAGTCGGACGGACGGAACGAAACAATTGCGTCGACAGCATTCGAGTGAACCAGTGGACGTCAAATAAAAACGACGGCGGAAACGTTGACTTTTGCAAGCTTTTGGACGGACTGGAAAGTCAGAAACCTCCCAGACAAATTCGCAAAAGCCTATCAGATACAGATTTATCTGTCACGACGAACGACGTAGATTACGACCGGAGGTCGTTCGGAAAGAAAACCACGAGAATCGGTCAAACAACGCCCGATTATTTTGTGGCTGGAGACGACGAGAACCATTACAACCGTCACTGGGACGGTTTGTGTGAGGAACAACAGGAATGTTTTCAGACGGTCGCGGCTCGTTTAGAGTATGTCGGGAGCACTTTCAAAGAACAATGTCGACAAGCCGGGCTGAAAACCCTGTGCAAAGTCGACGTTTTAGCCGGTATGGGGCATACAGCTGAAGCCGTCGATCTTTTCGTGTCCACGTTGCCACTCAGTAAAAATCCCGGCATGATGATTCAAAGAGCCGAAACCGCGTACGACTGGAAGTTTTTCTGTCACCTCTCCATATGGCGTCATTCCTATAAAGATTGAAGTGTAAAATTGCAAGATTTATTTATATCATACTTCAACCCCGAACGATTGTTACCGTATGTTTGCTTCTAAACATCCTCGCTATAGTTTTATAAATAAGTATAAAATGAATTAACCATACTGTAACGCATATTGTTGCATATTTGCAACACGTTTTATAAAATATGATATTATACTATTATATTTATCGATATGGAATATGTGGAGCTATCTATGAGGTTAAAAACAAACTAATCAATCATTTTTACCATAGATTTTAAATTGATTAATAAAATTGTTTATTATTTATTTTTTTTTAGATTCTACGCCTCAAAATTAGCTAAAAAACTTTTTTTTCTTATAATTTAAAAAAAGTCATGCATTTAAGGGTTAATTTTTTTAAATTTATATTTTCTACTGTTGATTTAATCGAATCGACATAGGTTTATACAGATTTCAAACATTTGTTATTTATAATACACTGTTATTTGTTCTAAATATAATTCTAGAATTATTTCAATTAGTAATGCATACGTACATTAAATATTAGATATATAATTGATCATGGACATATGGTTTGATGTTTATATAACAGTTTAGAACATATCGTATACACGAGTTACGCATGAACTACCGACTAAAAGAATAGTATTTAAATAGCTTCATGTAAATATTTCACGACAAATATTTTGTAGAGTGGGTCGGCGGGACCAACTCGCGAGTGGCCGGTCAATGTAGCACCGATTTACGTATAGCATCAACTACTTATTATGTGTTACGAAGCCACTATTACTTTCTTTATAATTTATGCTATTTATTTAATATTATGATATTGACATTTATGAAATTCATTTCCCATACAAACAAGAGTACATTTTATAAACTTATAATTTTTTTTAACCGTCAACAAATGAATAATAAAACCGTAAAACATGACTGTCATAGTATTATTATTGTTTAAGAACAAATATATCGTTTCCCTAAATGTATAATTTATATATAATTTGTATCTATCAATAAACTTTCAAAGTAAAAATCACGTTTTCAAAAACTGTCGTGGACAAGCCTGCAATCGTTATACTGTTTAAATTCCAAGTCATTTAACGAATGAAAGTTTGATATCAATTTTTAAAATAAACTGCCTTTTATAATGAGGCAGAATGTATTATGTTTGGTGATACTAATAAGTTTTTAATTATTTTCTAAAGAGAAATTCAATAGTTACGATTTCAAAAAGGCAATTTAGTGCAATTTTCATATAATTATTATTGTTCATAAATTTTCAGTTCAAACATAAACTCTTTTTTTAAAAATAGCCATATGATATTGAGGAAAAACTGTGAGTCACCTGATCTCCTTAACCTCAGCGCCCTGAGGTATCATTAAAATGTCATTAAAAACTGTCCACCCAAGTCAATAAAATTATTTTAACATTAAAATATTACACAACTATTTCACGTTACATATGAGATATGACTGTTGTAAATATTTATTATATATAACTTGCAATACAATTCTATCACACAATTAAATAATATGATTGAACTGTACCTATAAGTAGGTGTACCTAATCTATTTTGTATTTTTTTACATATTCCTATTTCTTATGTCTTATTAATATTTATAATAATGTTACTAATTATTATTAAGCAAAACTGAAATATAGTTATTAGTTTGTTTCTAAGTGTTGAATTGTAGTATTTATTTAATGGAAGTTCTAAATAAAGAAAAAAATATAATAATATATATATATATATAAATATATTATGCTTACATTTACATCGCGACCTCAAAATGTACTAGTATATTTACATATTTAACTTTCAAGTTTTTATAGCTACTTATAAATTTATAATAATCTTTCTGCTGCATTTAATGTCAAAACGACAACAATTTTAACTTTGTATGTGCTGCAACAGAGGCAAGAAAATATTTAACAACAAGAAGTTTTAATCATTAGAAAAATATTGTAACCTAACCTACTAGAACAGAGGGTTAACGAGGACCGCAACTATTAAAATATTATTTGAAATCAAATGAGATTTAAGTCAAATGAGGAATCTATTGGTTTTAAAACATGATGTTTTTTGTACCTGTTAAGACGATGGTTATTGATGGTTTCTAGTACAAAAATTTGTCTAGCTGATGCATCTGATAGGTAATTTTTCAATTTCCCAACAGTTTTCTAAGTAGTTGAGGCCTACATAGTGCCAGCATAAGTCACTTAATAAATAAACAACACACTAAACACTAATAAAGGATTCAATTTTGCTATAAAATACTATTTTAACAAAAATTATTGTAATAATAATAATAATAATAAGTTATTAGCAATTAATAATGAAATAATCAACAATAAATTGGGAAAACTTTCCAATTTTTAATCTAATTATTGAAAGAAGGGGATCAAAAGTCATTCATATATACCATATTTATAGGTACATATATCAGTGCCAGATTTAAGTCTCTGGAGGTCAGGGTGCAACTAATAATTGCAAGAACTTTAAAAAAAAAAAATTAATTGACATTGATAGATAATCAACTTTTTCAATACATGTTGATATACTAATACCTAAATTGTAAACTTAAATTATGAAATTATACATAACTTACAGTTACATAGGTATAAAATATATTATTTACTATAAGAAAACCTTTTTTTATTTTTATTATACATGATACAGTACAATAGTATCAATTATCATTGTATGATATGACAATTTAGTTGTATTCTGTATAAATTAAAATTAAATAGTAATTCTAAAATAAATAACCGTGGAAACCTGAAATTTTCACAGATTACCTACTCATATTACTATTTTTTAGAGATAGATGTACCTAATGTAATTTTCAAAAGATCTGAAAGCCATTTTTTTTTAGCTATTCATAAAAATCTATAATTTTTTCATAAAATAATTTTGACTGGACCAAATATCTTGAATATTCAGTATAATATTTTTCATATGTTATGTACATTGTTCATATTTTTCTTCAATTTAAAAGTCTTTCATGGTTTTTTTTTTCTAAGTGAAATTTTGATTACAAAACCGGCTATGTTGACTGTTTATAAGTATTGATTGATCCACTCAACCTCCTTAGCTCAGAATAGTTTTATCTAAAACAATGGTACATTGTACAATGGTTTAAAATGTAAAAGACCAATTCACCAATAACAATTACTCGCCATCACTCATTGGAGTATCTTATACAACTCCAATCTCCGGGCCTCAGCTATTTTTCCATACATTATTATTATAGTCTTGTTATAATTCTCACCCAACATCAGCATTCTTACTTTTGAAGTTTTGACAACCATGTTGAAAGTAAATATTAAAGGCCTTTATGCCTTCTGCTATACACCATAATTATCCATAGAAAAGTTATGATATTATCGCAAAGTCCATGTCAAAATGATATGAGTTGAATATACCTGATCCATATTCATGTATCTTACATAGTTCACAAGTGTTACTAACTTCAAATAATTTACTCTTATCAATTTCCAATCAAATATTATTTTTTAACAGTTCCTTGTTTGTACTGATAATCATATTATTCAAATAAACCATCAATTTTTGTAGCTTTTCAGTTTTTTACAGTAAATATTGTTTTATTATTGTGCTCAAACGAAATTATGATTGTTATTTAAACATTTGAACTCTTAAACTCTTCATTAAGTATTAAGTATGGCGACTAATGATTTGACTAGAGTTAAGGTAAATGCAGTTGAATATTATTTTAGTAATCTTTGTTTACAAATTTCACAAAAAAATGTAATTTTTCATTGTTTTTTTTAGGGAACTTCGATTGTAAAACCAATTATATATGGAAACACAGCTAAATATTTTGGTCAAAAGCGACACGAAGATGGTCATACTCACAAGTGGTCCGTTTTTGTGAGACCTTATGTAAATGAAGACATTGGTACTTGGGTCAAAAAAGTTCATTTTAAATTGCACGACAGCTATGAAAGTCCAACTCGAGTAGTTCAAAAACCTCCATTTGAGGTCTCCGAAACGGGTTGGGGCGAGTTTGAATTGGTTATCAAGATTTTTTTTCAAGATACTAGCGAAAGACCAGTAATTACCTACCATATTTAATTTAAACGCTACTACAACCTAATTTTATTTATTAAAGTCAACCAAACTATTCTTATAATCTGTAAGAACTGAAAATTTTGTTTAATTAGATGTTCAATGCACTAAGCATTTAGATTAAATATTCAGTGCGTGTCGTTTTATTGTAGGTTAAGTGAAAAATTATAAACAAAATTAAATATACATTTATAATACTCGAATTTAATTAAATTTTATAAACAACAAAATACAAAATGTAATATTCGATTTAAACATTAAAAATAATGTTATTGGTTAGGTAGGCATGTAACATATTAAATGAAATGATAAAAGTATTGAATGAAAATAAAAATGTTTTATATTTTCCTTAAAATTATAATTATAATTGGTACTTGAATTATTTTTTTTAACAAAAGAAAAAAGTGAAGAATTATTAGTTTAATGTATAAAATTTGATATTTTTATTGTCTTTTTTTGTTATTTTAAATTTTACTTCTTAAACTAAATATATTTGAATGATGAAATAATGGAATAAATTTGAAGTATACCTATTTTAAATAACCAATTTTTATTTAGTGTGTAGTACCATTGATTAAGTACATACTTAATACTTAATCAATGGTAGTACCTAATGCATAAACTTCTATATTTTTGCTAAACATTAAAACAATTGTAAATTCTTGTATTTTAAAAGTTTCCATTTGATAAATAAGTTTGATGTTTAGTAAGATTGTTTATGTTAACAAATATTACTCTGGAATTTATGCAGTAAAATTAATTTGTCTCAAGAATATCTATTATTTAAAAATTCCATAAACATAATTTGTATATTTTGTTATTATTTATGAGTATTAACCATTAAATATTAATATAATGACTTTGTTTATTTATTTTCTATTTTTTATATATTTTATAGGTTACACTTTATCATGTGCTCAAGTTGTACAGTAATGGATCAGATTCTGAACTAAATGAAAAACCAGTTTTGTCCGAATTCTACGAAGAAATTATTTTTCAAGATCCATCAACTTACATGAAATACATTTTGAATGATACATTAAGTAAAAAACCACCGATTGCTGAACAAAATTTGCATTGTATGTTTTTTTTTATAATCTATAGTTTATGTTGTATTATAATAGGTTTTTAATTTTGTTAGATGAAGCCATAAAGAAGACAACAGTTGAGAAAATAACAAAATCTAGAAAAAAGGTCCAAGAACATACAATCATGTACAAAGAACGTTTAAAAAAACTAAGAGAGACTATAAACAAATTTAAAGATGAGATTTGTGCACTGCAATCGCAATGCAGTTCATCAGCTTTACGTTGATTAACAAAGATAATTATCAAAATTTATCAAAATTGAAAACTATCAAGTACTTATTAATAATCATTTAAATTTTTAAGAAATATTTGTTTGTCCAATTTTTTTTTTTTACATTTTATTATTTCAACTTGTCTTATCAAATTTATAATTAGTTTAAGCTTGTATTTGAATAGTGCAACGTTTGTAATATTTTTTCTAATAGTGGATTATAATATATTAACAATCGTTCAACTATTAATTTAAGAAATAGTTTACCGAGGACAAATAATGCTATTTTTTATAAATAAAGTAGTAGATATTCATATATTTTTATCTACTTCAATATTGTAAGTGTAAATAATTTGTATTTAATTTAACGGTTTTTCAAAAAACATTTTCTTCATAGAAAACTCAAAATAGAAATAGGTAATTTATAAAACGTCTATATATATATATATATATTTAGTATGTACTCAATCTTATGTTGCATTTTATAATTGCATTACGGAGGAACATGTGTTTGATATTTTATATATAATTGTGTATTGTTGATATTATTTTTAAACATAATAAAAACTTAAATGTTCTTTTGAAAAATAAACTCGACTATTATTTTATTATTCTTAATTAGTTGGTTGAAATTATTTATCAATGCACTGTCAAATACAGTACTTGTGTTCACACTTAAATGTGTAATTTTTAATATCAATAATATATTATGTATTGATAGAATGCTATAGATTAAAATGTTATGTTACATTTAATCATGTTAAAATAATTATTTTATACCGAGATAAGAATATGTACAGTGCTCATAGTTGTGCAGTCAGTAATTAACTCCTGCACAGTGGCCAATTATGTTTGAAAATAATTTTTTTTTTTTTTATGCGTCAATGAAAAATAAATATCGTTTATTAATCAGGTCTTATCAGCAATTTAACATTAAAATAACAGTATATTACAATTACCAGCCAGGGAGGTCGACGGTTGATCCACCGTCGTCCCCGACTGGCTTACATGGATTGGGGGGGGGTCACCTCCTTAGGATGGCCTCGTCCGCATGTTCGTCCTCTTCTTTGAGCCGAAGGATGGACTCAATCATGCCGATGAGTCCAGCCCTGGCTCGCTTCGCAGACTCGCTCACCCTGGTCGGTCCAGCCGTTCGGTCTGCATAGTATAACGACAACGTCCTCCGCAGTCGGCAGCCTACCGTTTAGAAACGGGCCAATGGCTTCATGGTTCTCTGCCCAGTGAGGATAGTGGAAGATCGAGTGTTCCGCCGTATCATCCAGGTCTCCACAGATAATTTGGGAAGTAAGTGCCAGTAAGTGGCCAGTAAGTGACGATCTCGATCTCCCTCCTCAGTGCGCACGCGCACCCTGGCCCTCTCGTAGGCGATGATGTCGGCCGGGAGAGATCCGGCGATGAAGAGGGATGCTGCAGCAGACGTGGTTCGGTAGGTGCGATGATGTGCAGCGCCACGGCCTATTGGGCCCTGGCTAGGGTAGCCTGGTTCTTCCCCGTTCTGGTTCCACTGCAGCCCAGGTTGGCGCAGCGTATAGCAGTTTGCTGATACCAGGGTCCTTTGACCAGGCTGTCCGGGCTGGTGGCTTTGCCAGACGGGAGACGCTGGCTAGCTTAGCGGATCTCATTGACCGTTAAGACTGGCTGTTGCTGGTCCTGAGCTTCGGCGAGGGGTGGTTCCCGGACCCAGTCGGCGACCTGGTGCACGGGGAAGAGGTGGTCCACGATATCCTCGAGACCCCCCCTCCCCCGGGCCTCGATTCCTGCGCGGTTCTTGCCAATCTTCTTCATGACGACCTCACATGGTAGTCCCCACGGGTCGTCATCAACCGCCTTGCACAGGCCGGCCCAACACATGGTCTGGGCCGCGCGTATTGTCTTCTTGAGCTCTTTCCTCTTCGATCGGTACGCCTCACGGCGTTCTTCGATCTCCTGCGGGGTGACACGATGGCGCGCCGACCTGGTGTAGATCCTGCGCAGTCGGAGGCATTCGGTCCGGAGATCGCCGATCTCGTCGGACCACCAGTGGGCTTGCCGTCTTTCCGGCCGGCCGTTGGACCTGGGCGGCATGTTTAAGTTGCACGCGGTCTCCAAGTATCCGGCGAGTCGGTCGGCCACCTGCGGCGCGATGACATCCGCCTCAACGGCGGGCCACACCATGACAGTTCAAGTCAGCTACGAAAGAACGAAGTGCATTTATTGAATATTGCGGACTAAAATATAATTCTCACTGCGTTGTGCATCATACGGCATAATATGCATAATAATATCGCGTTGTGTCTTATCAAATACGATTGAATATTATGATATGGCGGTTGTGCCGCTGTGATAACATTCGTGCTTGCGATTGGATTCATAAATGATAATGCAGGGGCCAGTGAATTGATATCAATTTTTTAATTTTTGTATGTACTTGTTATCGTTTGGTATATTATGTAAATAAATAAAATATTGTTGTATTTGTCGTTTCTAGAAAACGTACATTTTATTTAAATTCAATTTGGTGTTTTGGTAATGAATATAATTTCAAAAATCGGTTCAATTAAACGAATTTTTTTTTTTTTCATTAAATTGATTGAACAAATTTAAAAAATGCTACACCACTGCAAATTGATATCCTCGAGAATGAAACAAATTAAAGACTTGTTGACAATTTCATTAGTTTAATTATTTCTGTATCCACATTACTCTCTACAATGACGTTTCTATCTTGTATAAAATTATGGTACGTATAACGTTTACGATTGATACATCATTATTGATTTTACATTTTACTTTCAATTGAGAATCTGGTACACATATGTTTACTAATTTAATTGCTTGTGTTATTTTCAGCTTTTTTTCCTCAAGTGAATTTAATAATTTGATGAGTTTTGCGGCGTTTTAATTAATTATTTAATTTATGTATTACTATTACTTTTTATTTTTAGGTTTTCCATTTTGGTTTCTATTATTACTATAGTTGTTTTACAAAACTTGCTGCCAAAGTTATCAAATGAAAATGTAGTATCTTCTTTTTATACTTTTGTTAATAATTTTCTCGGATATTGTTTGATATTGGTTCCTGGATATTGGCTTTATTCCTTTGCAAAACTACAAGATTTGGGTGGTAAAGTATTAAATTATTTGATTTTAGTTTGATTTGTTACAAACGTCTATAATATAATCTTAAATTGTTATTGAATTGTCAAATAGATAACCGTTTAATAAGTAAATTATTAAAAGCGCTTTTTGGAGATAAACATGACTTAGAATCTGAACAGCCTTTATCGCCTAGTTTCAATGGACCGGCGAATTTCAGGAAAGACTTTATAACGTTTTTATACTGTTTTGGAGGCTTGCAAATCTCATATTTAATTTGGGGTATAATTCAAGAGAAAATGATGTCCGAGGTAAATAAATGCCGTAATCAATGATATGTCTAATTGACAATTAATATGCAGTATCAATATGTAATTTTTAAACAGTTATTTTATATGTATATATTTTTTTTCCATTTCTAGGCTTACGGCAAGACTGAAGCTTCGAAATTTCATGATTCACAAATGTTAGTTTTTCTGAACAGAGGTCTGTCTACTATTCTGTCTTCCATATTCTTATTCATGAATGAAGGCATACGATCCAAGAAGTCACCACCATTATATAAATATAGTTACTGTACTGTTTCTAACATAATAAGTTCTTGGTGTCAATATGAAGCCCTCAAATACGTCAGTTTCCCCACACAAGTATGTATTTAATGACTTAGGTCTAGTTTAATTTCACCACTGTAATTTATTACTCGTCAAGGTATTGGCAAAAACCTGTAAAATTATCCCTGTTATGCTTATGGGAAAAGTGATGTCCGGCAAAAAATACCACTACTATGAGTATGTCACTGCAATTGGAATTTGGATCGGTATGGCCATGTTTCAGTTTTTTACAGAAAACAAACATTCCGGTAAATAGTGTATAGTAATTTCTTTTTGATTTTCATTTGAAACTGTTCAGCGTACTGTATGAATATGGAAATAAAATTTTAAAACATGTATTTTTTTCTGTGTGCAATTTTTCTAGACATTTCGACTTGTGCAACAGGAGTCATCTTACTTGTGGGGTACTTGGCGTCAGACAGCTTCACATCAACATGGCAAGGAGAAATCTTTACACATTACCAAGTGACTCCAATGCAAATGGTTTTTGCCAATTCGTTACTTTCGTCACTACTCACAACTGTCTCGCTGTACCAAGTCGGTTCATTCAGAAAAACGTACACTTTCATAAAAGAGGTGTTTTTATTGTTTTGATTTTATTACTATACATTGTATTTATAAATAATACATTTTTTTTTTTATAGTATCCCGAGTTCTTAACAGACTGTTTAGTTTTATCAGTGAGTTCTGCATGTGGACAGCTATTCATATTCAAAACTATCTCTAAATTTGGACCGATTGTTTTCACTATAATAATGACCATAAGACAAGTAAAAAAAAAAAAAACAATTATTATTTAAACATAGGTATTCAAATATATTTTATCAAAACAATTTTTATAAAATGTATTATTCAAGTTGCTTTTAATTTTATTCAAAATTATCTATACAAATTTAACAATAAGTAACTTAAATTGTAAAACTTTGGCTATTTACTCATAAGTCTTAAGGTTTAATTAGATGAATGTATATTTTTATACATTTATTACACTGTTTTCCTAAAAATTGTTCATAGTAACATGAAATGCCTATTTGAACTTGTAATAACCGTGTTTTATGATGTATTGTTTCGATTATTTTATTTGTATGCTTATGAATCAACTAAATCTTAGTTTATATAAATTTTTGTTTTGTTTTTCAGGGTTTATCGATAATAATATCCTGCATAAGATATCATCACCCAGTTAGTATGATGGCTGCATTTGGAATTGTTTTTGTTTTTATTTCATTGTTTGTACGTTTCTATTGTAGTTTCCGTATAAAATCAAAAAAACTCCCCAATCATACGACATTCAAAGTGTAAAATTAAAAGTTATAACTGTATTGCTCGGTTGACGATTATTTGAAAAAAAAAGAAAAAGAAAGTAAATAAATAACCCAGAGTTTGTTTTGTTATTGTTCGTGTTGTCTTCGTTGTTATGCGAAATCTACCAAGTATTGCGTAGCCAGTCGTTGTTTTGTATGATTATTTCAAGTGGTCGAATCGCTACTCTTGAACGTCAGCAACGAGACGATACCGAAGAACACCTGGGTGGCCTGGAGCACGAGTTGTATACATCCCAGGATGTTTTCCAGCCGGAAGGTCCTCTGCTGCCACAGCAAAAAGTAGAGCACGCCGACCGCCGAAGGCACGGTGAGGATGAGCGAAAGGACGACGCATATCGCCTTGTCTGCCGCGTTGTCGCGCCGCGACAGGAACGTGCGGAACACTTCGATCAGGCACAGGAACACAAACACCGTCATGTTCGTGCCCAGCTCGTTGACCGAAAACCGATTTTTCTGGGTATCGTCTATCGACTTGGCACATATCACCGAGAATTCGAACATGGAGAACATGCCGAAGTAATAGGAATTAAGGTACATTAACACTTCGAACGTTAGTGGCGCTTCCATTTCGCATTACGAGTTATTCAATATTATTATTGTTAATTTTTTCTAAATGTTTTTTTATTTATTTATTTTTTACACGCGCCCTGTGTCCGGCGCTGAGATAATAGTGGTAATAATAATCGACGTAACAGGCTCGGCTCCCGCGACTTACTACTGCCGCCATCTCGGCTATTTTCGTCCACATGGACCGCCGCCGCCGCCGACCCTGGCAATCAATAAAGTGCACAGCGTCACCTGCCGCCGCGGGGCGTATCTTGAATTTTCGGTTTTCACAGCCGTAGGATATAGTTTTCGAATTTCCCAAAAATCAAACCCGGAGAACGAAATAATTCCTCTTGCGCGCTTCTAATCCGTTATTTTCTATAAAATAATTCTAGGGGTTCGCATCGTGCCGTTCGTCGGATAGTTTTTTTTTTTACATTTTACATCGTATTTCAAACGTTTAGCACCACTGAACACACCACCGCCGCGGCGCGTACTATTATACAGAGCGAACGAAAACGTAAATGTTATTAACTGAACGAGATTCAGTTGCTTTTTTATCTTTCCATACCATCCATTATTCACATAAATCGAACAAAAATAAACACCAACGCGTGATTCGTGCGAAAAATATTCGTCGATTTTCTTACAGTAAACGCCATGTTTTTAAATTCAATCGGTTATTATGGGGTTATTAAAGGATTTTATTTTTAACTTCGAATCTTGTCTGTCTGTCTGTATGTTTGTTCGCGCGATTTCTTTATAGGACTTTCGTTTAATAAGTTCACACTCAAGTTGATTTTATGTAATATAATAAATATAATGTATATATTGTAGTGTTGTACATAAAATAAACATTTTATTATTTCAATAGGTATTACGTTTTTGATTAGAAATCACAAAAGAAAGTCTGACTTTATGAATGCGCAGAACTTATTATTACAGTATAGTTTGTCTAACTTGAAAATTGTTTTTTCCTTTTCTAGTATTAATATCGTGATGTAAAACTATTATGTGAACAGTGTTCACTGAACACGCTTTGCCGAAGGCAATTAAGTTGTCGAAAAAGACGGTGTAACAAAGTTATCTTTTGGAGAAAATATTAATTATTATCCTTTACACGTCTTTTCCCAATCAAAGGAAAAACTATCTTTGGTAAGTTTTATGAAGTCTTGTAATTTGCAAGGGCTTCCACATATCGGTATTGAAACTTCTTCTCCTTTTTCGTCGTCCCATCGATTGAAATAAAATAACTAAAAAAAAAAAAAATCAATATATTTTCAATTCTCGAGTGGTATGTACCTGTCGTTTATGTTATAATGTAAGTAGTAAGTAATGTTTAACAAATATAATAGTTTAATAGATATGTTTTCTTTTTATAATAGTACAAAATACAATGAAGTATGTGTCTGAGTATAATATAGAAAGAAAGAAGTCAATCTGCTTTGAAATAAAGAAAATTCTGTGTTTTATTAAATAAAATTATCATCTTACGTCGACATAATTTTTCTTTTTACTTCAAAATTAATTTAATCGAGAAAAAAAAGTAAATTATTTTCTTCATATTTTTAAGTCGAAGACGTATTAATTTAACTGAAAAAAATTAAATTAAAATATCGAGGGGCATAAAAGTTCTTTCTAGAAGAATTTTAGAACTTTTAAACTGCCAAGTTGTTCGTAAAAAATATGAAAAATGATTAAGTAGGTGTTTACTGATAAAAGTAAAAATTTTGATCTTTAAAACGCTAACGTAAAAAATGTTAATTGAACAATTGAAAAGACACTCAAAACCCTGCAGAGTTGAATATTTTTTTTAAAAGTATTTTTAACCATACCTTTACAGTGTATCCAAGCTTTTCATCAAAGTATAAATGAAAATGTATCGACGCACCAAAATCACACAGTTCCGTTATGTTATAGCCTAAATAGCCCATTGTCATTGCTATACTTAAATCATGTCCTGAATAAAGATGCATCTTTCGTGTTGTATCATAGGTTGAGTTATTTGATCGCGATTCCATATTCAAACTTATTTCTTTTAGTAGAGGTCCTTAATTAAAAATAAAAAAAAAAAGGTAATTTTTTAATGTTTTATTTCAAATTAAGAAATTATAACCATAAATTATATTTTGAATGATTGGAGTACATGTTAAAATATTCACCATGTCCGGGGGATCATAACAAAATCATTTGACCGCCACTGGCAATATAGTTTTTGTAACTACATTTTTTGTAAACTCATGTTTCCTAAATGGTTGACTAATATTAATAAGCAAATTTAATATTTTCTCACACTCTCCGGTATGTTTAATTAATTAATTAATTTTAATAATTTACGTTCGATGTGTTCTTTTTTAATTACAGGGAAAATGTAATGACGGTTCATAATAACTTATAAAATATAATTATATATACCACGTGAACGTGAATACAAGTATATTAAGATTTGATATTTTATGCCAAAGTATATTGATTAAATAGCTTATTTTTATTATTTAAAATAGATATTTTTAACTTCAGATCAAAAGGTCTCGTGTTGATAAATGTACATTAGATGTTTTCAATAGGTTTAGGCCCAAATTGTATATCATAATATCAAATAAACATTAGGTACTTAGTATCTATAAGTATACTATAATATATATGTATCTAAAACATGTGTCATTGTCAAAAAAAAAAATTGAATTTTATTATATGGCGAATTTATAATTGTTTTGGTATCGCTTAAGTTTAAATACAAATACACACGAATGAAATAATGTATTGTTCTATTGTAACTAGTCGCATTTTCAAATTAAAAATAATAAACACACGTTTGATTCGCAATTATATAGATGACGATTAAATGTTGGTGGTGTCTATTTTTTGAACGTTGAACGAAAACGGTTCGTCGTTTTGGTCACAGTATAGCCTATACATATGCCTAATAATTTGGGTTTTAATTGATTCGTTTTGATTTTAATGTGATTCCAAGGTATTATAAAATATTTTATTTACCAATACTCAATGAATGTAATGTTTTGTTTTCAAAAATCGTTTTTAAATCTTCTCCGTTCATCGCAATTGATTTTATTGTTTCCATTAGATGAGGTGTACCCCATACAGGTAATTGTAATCCAGCAGATTTCTAGCAATACAACAACGTTATTATTTTAAGAATGAGATTGGCGTTAATATAAATATTTTAACTCACCTGGCATACAAATAGATCGTGTAGATATGGCAATTTGTGGATATCAATCGATTCTCCGCATTTTTCAGATAAAAATGACAATAATTGTTCGGTTTTTGTTTCTTCGTTACCATATGTAAACCGAGAAATCACATCATTTATGACAGATTCGTATACTGGACATACTCCTTTTTGGCCAAACAACTACAAAAAATATGTGAAGTAGGTAATCATTATGTGATAAACATCCGTGACTCGTGTCCAAGGGTAGAATGGAAATAGATTTAGGCCTGGAAATTTAAACTTACCGGTCCTCATGTAATTTTTTCATTACTTTTATATTTATTACTAACAGTAGTTAGTAAACTACTTTAAATATACTACCAATTTTAAAAAAAAATTTTAACAAAATTATATATTTTCTTATAACCTGATGTGAAATGTACTGATTTTATTTTATTTCATTATTTATAAAATTATTAAGAAAGTTTAATTTATTTCGCGTTTAAATAAATAATATGATGTTGGCGAATCTAAATAAATAATTTTATTTTGCAATTGTTGTGGTTAATTATTACTTATATTTTTTTAAGGCATGTTTTGACAATTTATAGTCTTTTTTTTGTAATTTTATACTGTTTTTCACTAATGGAGAGAGGTATAGGCTATAATGATGTGTATAATATATGTGTTATAACTTATAACTCATATTTTATATACATTGTTAGTTTTATCTAATCAAAATTATAATGTTAATTGTTGTGAAACCATAGGAATATACATTAGGAAGATAAACACGTTAAAATGTATAGATATAACTGAGATGGTAAATGTTTAAACTCCACAATCTCGAACTGTAATAATGATAAATTATTTTTTCGCTTATTCTCGTCCTCTAATTATTAAGATCATACGTTCTGATTATGAATTAAAAAACGCGCCGAGAGAGATGTAAGTGACGAGTTAGTAAATATGTTATGTAACAGTATACATAAATACATACCATTTAATCTGTTCTGTGTACATACCATTGAATGGTCAGGCGTATCAAAGTAAATCGGAATAGGCTGCCACACTGTTTCCAAGTCGTCCAGCCATTTCTGGTAGTCTTTTGGTGGATACATCCCTGCCAAAACCATAGCCGCTGACATAAAGGTCCGACTTTTGTTGGTGGTTTTGATCACAATCTCGCTGTCCAAGTACATATCGTTTATTAATCCGTTGTATAATCGGCGAAACAATTGTCCTTTTTTGTACATGTGTTGTTTTCCTATCTGTTGGTATTTTAAAATCATAGCTCATGTCGGTAAACAGTTAACACGAAGCCTTTAATATTATTACCAATAGTTAATTAACCTGTCTCTTACATTTTGTCGTTTTTTCGATGAGAAATTTCTCAAATTTCTCGTATAAAATTTAAAAAAATTGTCATATCAAAAATGATATACCTATGTGTTAATTATTTAAAATATTACAAAAATTGATTTTTAACAATAGAAGCGATTCTTTCATACCTTTGTCAATTCCCCAACTCCTTCAGGAAAAGCATCCGCGTAAGGATCTGTTTTATATTTGAAATATGGAGCTCTGTCTCCATGACGGAACAGCTGAAAACATATTAAAATATCGAGTTACATTGTAATTGAATTGCTTGTATACAAATGTGACCAATACTAAACTTGTAATGAAAATAAGCTATAAGTACACGGATATTAATCATACTTGTATTAGTTATAGAATATAGTTATGATAAAAATATATGATCAGGGGCACCATGTACACGGCCCCACGGTTTTCATATAAAAATATTGATTTGTCATATACGTATGCCATATTGCCATTAATATTAAACCTATACATATATTAACAATTAATTGTCATAAACATCCACAGTAAAATATTAATTTTATTTTTAACAAATTAATTGGGAAATATTAACGTTTTTTACTGACTTTTGACTTTTCAAGAGTCTTTGGATTTGTTTTATTAATCGTTTACAATTTTCGTATATTATTATATAGCCGTGGGCTATCTGTTTATTATAAAATCAATGATAGTACATAAAAGTTAAAAAGTATGACTTAGGTATCTATTTGGTATCGTAAAGTTAAATTATGGAGGTAACGTTAGCGATCGATACTGATTACTAAAATGTCTGGTTTCAAAAACATCTACGATTGCGTGGATGGGATACACGGGATAAACGGTAGATTGATATTAGTTAAATGGGGCACTCACGCGGATATGATATTATATACCCCGCTTATCTTTTTTCCACCTATAACGTGTAGATGGAATTTATAGATATTAGACCGGTGAATATACCCGTATTGTTTTCACCGTTTGATTTTTTTTACCGAAAAGCTTGTGACGCCTCAAATTTAACGTCTATATTACTATAAACACATCAATTGAATGGAATATTTGATATAAAACTACCCGAACGTTTATTAAACCCACTATTGGTAGTGTATTATTTATTAATTATTAGTAATCAGTATTATCACTACTAATTGTGTAAGCGCTACTATTATCTATCATAGTATCTAAAAATTTTATTTGCCATACTATTAAACATGGATTTTATTAACATTAGTCATCTATTACTTAAATGTACATGGGCCGTCTGAAAATGAAAAATAAAATCCGGCGAAACAGTGTATCCCAACCTCTTTTACTCTATGTCCACTAATAGATTAAGCTTTAAACTATAGTCATTAGTCATTGTCTTATAAAAATTATATGCACAGGGCACGGCATTAAAAAACGGTATAGTAAACTGTACAGCAGTGAATTTTAGTTGTATTTGGTAGATACGAATGTACGGCCGTAAGAGAGTATTAATATTTAATAATATATCAATACTTATTTATTAGTTTATTCCGAATAAAATTTTTGATATTAATCACTGAATCGATATCAATTAACATTAATAATATAAAGTGACATGAATAAAAATATTAAAGTGTCAATGAAGTTGAGAATTTCAAAAGTTTTATTTTATAATACTGTCAGTTTTGTGTTGTTTGTTTTTATCGTAAGTTGTGTGAACACGTTTTTCTGAAGGCGATCGAGTTCTGGTCGAGAGTTCTGATCTGGAGAGAGGTCGTGATTAATTATTTATTGATGGAAATGTTAACAAAACTATTTTAATTTGCATATATCAAGTTATATGGTGTTTTATTTTCGTAAGTGTATTAATGAATTATATTACTTGGCTTTGTTCTGTATGACATTTCGTTTCCTATTCAAAGTAGAAGTTATCGTCGATTGGTGTCATAAAGTCTTGCAATTAGCAATGATTTACTACAAATTGGTTTTGATTTTGAAACTTCTTTTCTTTTTTTATTGTTCCCAGAGATCAGAAATGATCAGCAAGTTAAAAATGCAATATATGTCACTCTAAGAAATAAGTGTTACTTATAGAACAATTTATATATATAGATATAATAATAATAATAATATATAATATAGAATATACATATATTTCATGTGGATTTTCGTAAACTTATCTAAGTTATTCCAATACATTAAATTGCGAATAGGGATTTACATAATATGTAAATTCTATAAAGCATTACGAATATTATTCGTAATGCTTTATAGAATTTGTTTTCAAGTGATAGGAGATGATTTTTATGTATTGTACGTTTGTACATATTATATTTTGATTAATACGCAATTTTTGCCTGACCTAATGAAAATGTTTAGCGATAATAAGACTTATGATTATATTATCAGCGTTCTATCTTAAATAATGAATCACTTTTATCTCAAAATTGTATTAATTTATTGAGTTGGTACGTTTGCCCTATAATCTATGATTCACTTTAATGAATAGCAACACAATAAGCTAATATAGTTTTCTTTATTTCGTTAAAATTGAATTTCGAACGCTGATAAAAATTGGTAATTGATTTGTTGTTGTTATAATGAAATATAATAATTAGGAGAAACTTACGAGGAACCTTGAATACAGTTTTCAGGTCTAAGTGATTGAAAATAAAAATGTTTGTAGTAATTTATAACTTCAAGATAATTTGCAATTTTTAATGTTAATAATTTTCACGTTGAAAAACATTTTGACACTAGAAAGTTTATAAATTTTAATTCATTAATTTTCTACAATTGTTTTTAAATACACGTAGGTACCTACCACGGCGATGAACTTGATAGAAGGGTTTGCGAAGCGTCCGGGTTTAGGCATTTCATCGATGTGTTGCGTTTGTTCTCTTTGTTTAAACACGTACAGGTACAAGACGCCGAGAACGATAGCAAAGACCGAGCTAACGATCAGAGCGACTTTTTTTCTGTCTAATGTCATCTGCGCGCAATAGGTATATACACTGCACTATAAACATGCGTGGCTGGTAGTCACCACGGACGACGTTTGCGGTCGAACGATCTGATTTACACTGACAGTAAAAGATTTACAGCCACGTGGTATACCACCATTCATTTTATAATAGTAATAATAATAAATTTATTATTAAATAAATGGCCAATAGATTAGTAAAGTATAGAACAGATTGTTTTGAATAACGTGTGTACAACGACAGTATAGTATTCAGAAAACTGATCACTACATCTATGATTATTGATTACTCATCAATTCTCAGAACCCTAAGGTAGTGAGTACCTTCACTTTCCTTCCGGCGGACGTCTCAACGCAAATCTCTCTTTCGTCTAATCTTTTCAAAAAGATACATTAGACGTACCTAACCTCTTTCTATGATTTCATTCCATATTCTATCTTATCTTATTAGAAACCATAGGTTATTCCACGCCCCCACTCATTTCACTTTCTATGAATATAATCATCCACTCCACAAAATGTTATGTTACTCAAATCTTTTTTATTTTCATCAATAATTTAATTCAATCAATAAATTGATCGCATCTGCCAATTACTATTATCACTATGTTATCTGAACGACTATATATTTCAATAGCAATTATTTCATGTAACTACCGATAAAAAATTCACATGTATAGTAGATATAGGAGTTAGTTTACTTAAAAGAATAAATAAATTATAAATACTTTCGACTTGTTTCTAAAAGTTAATTTTATAAATACTTCCAGTATCTTGTGTGTCATCTAGTGCGTGAAGTATGATAATATTATTTTTATGAAAATATTTTAGAATAATGCTTTTTTGATACCTAAACAATTAGATTTATTATTACATATACAATAGTTTGTAGACAGTCAATTTTGTACCTATAATTTGCAATTTGTGTTACCTACTGAATAAAATATGTATAATATTTAGTTTTGTTCTTTCCGACATTCTTTTTCCCAATCGAAGGAGAAATTATCGATAATAGATTTTGTAAAGTCTGGTAATTTGCAAGGGTTACCACAAATCGGTATTGAAACTTCTTCTCCGTTTCTATTGTCCCATCGATTGTAATAGAATAACTAAAAAAAAATATAAAAATCTTTTATTCTTGAGAATAATATATTTCATTCATGTAGTAGTGTCTAACAAATATAACTATATATTTTGTTACATTATAAAATATACTTTAACTAATAGATTTATACAAAAAAGTCAATCTAATTGGAGTAAATTAAAATATCAACAGGTATAAATAAAATAACATTGAAATACATGATGACTTAGTTGAGATACATGTAACGGGTGATTGATGTGAGTGAATAAGTCTTTTAGATTTTAAACAAATGTATCATAAAATTTGCATTAGAAAAAATAATTCTATGTGAAAGGAAGCAGGTGTATTCAGACACTTTAAGACACTTCAACCTTCACAATAATTTAATAATTTTAAAAGAATAATACTTTTATCATAATAATTATTTTTATTTATTTAAATTCAAAATTTTTCTTTCTTTAAATTACTAATTATTAATTGTAAAATTTCCAATGATTAAGCAAATTTTAGTTTTAAATTGTTCCATAGTTGTAATTTAGTTTTTTTTTATAACAAATGTTATTAAATAAAATTGCAATTTACTATATAGTATATATCTATACATTTAATAATACAAACAATAATGTTGTTAAACTATAGCTACGTTTGTTAAATTCGATTATATAAGTCAGTATCAAGTCTTCCTTACCTTTATAGTGTATCCCGTCGTTTCATAAAAGTATAAATGAAAATGTATTGAAGCACCGAATTCAGGCATTTCGATGATATGACCTAAAAAGGCCATAATCATTGTTATACTTATATCGTGTCCCGAATAAAGATTCATCTTCCGTATCATATTATTGTTGGAATTATTTGATTGCAATTCCATATTCAAACTAATCTCTTTCAGTAGAGGTCCTTGAATAAAAATATTTACAGTTCAATGCTGGGCTTGTACATTTTTATTCACCTTGACATTTATTTGATATTTACTCAGAAGTTATTTATTAAAACATATTATATATAAATAAGCATTGATTTTAACCACTTTCTCAGTATTATTTATTAATTTCAATTTTTATTTTTATTTTTCATATGTTAAATATGTGGGATAGTTAATGTACAACATAAACAATATAAATACGAGTAACTGTAAACAAGGGTGGATATCCTTTTAAAATATATGTATTTCATTATATAGTTTAATTATTGTATTGTTTTAATTCACTTCTGGAGATTTTTATGTGATTTATATTTAAAATAAAACATATTATACATACCAATAAGAAATGTTTGTAATTTATGATTTCCATTCATTATTTCTAAATTTTCTTTGTTTATTAGAATCGATTTTATTGTTTGAATATGGTGAGGTTTGATCCATTCTGGTAGTTGTAATTCATCAGCTATCTTTGGCCATAACATTATGTTGGACTTTAGAATAAAATTTAATATTTCTATAAATATTTCAAACCTACCTGACATACAAATAAATCGTACAGATCTATTATATTCTTAGAATTGATCGGCTGTCCGCACTTTTCAGATAAATATGAAAATAATTCCGTAGTCTGGGTTTCATTATTGACAAAATTTAATTGAGAAAATACCTTTTTTAAAACCGAGTCAAGTTGCGGACATATTCCTTGTTTTCCAAAAATCTATAAAAAGTGATATTGAGCATACTGATTAAACATTTATTATGTACAAGAAACTTAAATACAACATAATTTATATGTCAAATGATATGGACAATAATTGGTTTTATATCAGAATAAAGGGTACAAAATTATACTTTTTCGAAAACCAGTAAATGCCGTAAATGTTGTTGTTGTATCTGTCACCTTCCGCAATAATTATTAAAGAAACTGTTTTGGAAATTCGAAATATGCACTAACTAGACAAAATTTTCAATCAGAAACCATTTCTGAAGTTAATGATTCGATCAAGTCTAATGGTTGTGAGGACATACACACATCGTGGTAAAACTAATAGATTTCTTATTCGACTCAGAATCTAACAATAACGGATGTATTCAATTTATGTGTAGTTATGATATATATAACTGAGAAATCAAAATATATATTATAAGAATATAAGATAGAAATATATAGTATATACATTATACATACGGATGAGTGATCTGGTGAGTCAAAATAAATTGGAATAGGCTGCCACACTGTTTCAAAGTCCGACCACTTCTGATAATCTTTCGGCGGATACATTCCAGCTAAAACCATTGCTGCTGACATGTAAGTCCGCTTCATGTTGGTGGTTTTGATTAAAAGCTCACTGTCCAAGTATAAATCATTTATGAAGCCATTGTATAGTTGTCGAAACAGTTGTCCTTTTTTGTACATATGTTGTTTTCCTTTCTATTGGTAATACAAAAATGAACACATATATGAGGTTTTATTATTATCTAGAAAATCTTAAATCTTTTCTTATCATAGCATCTGCAAGACAATAACGTAGTTCACTTACTACCTTGTTTTTCTTGCCAATAAATCAATGTAAAACTATTTTTAATATCAACATGTACCATGTAAATCATCAAATTATAATAATTAAAACCATTTTTAATTTTTCTATTTTAAGTCAAATTAAAATTTCATAATGTAAATTTATACCTTAGTTAATTCTCCAATTCCTTCAGGAAAACTATTCATGTTGGGATCCGTTTTGTATTTGAAATTTGGAGCTCTATTGCCATGGCGGAATATCTGAAAACATTAAAAACATGAATAAACATAAATAACATGAATAATTTTATAAAGTTTGTGTTATTTTTAAGGACTTAAAATTTTTAATTATTAGTGTTAGAATTTGAAAATTTAATACAAGATCACCCATAATCAATAAATAATTTATCTTACTTCGAGGTAAAAATAGCGAAAATAATTTTTTTAAGCGTTTGGGTATTCAAATGTTTATAAAATTTGTTGTACAAATTATGTTTTACAAATTGTGTTGTAGTTTAAAATAAAAAACATTCCATGTACCTATTAGGTATACGTACTACAGTGACAGCTTTTAGTGAAGGATTTGTAAATTGTCCAGGTTCAGAGATTGTAGCGTCTTCTTGCTGTTGATGCTTTTGTCTGAATGCGTGTTGGACACCAAAATTAACGGCTATGGTCAAATAAATGATCAGAATGATTTTTTTATAGTCTAGTGCCATTTTAGCCAACAACAGGTACTTATTATATAACACACGTGGAATGAATATAGTCAATTTACATGAATGATGTTAGCGATCGGGTAGACTTTTTTAATTAATCACTATTCATTTTATTATTTTAATGCGATTTATTTTGTACAATCATCGTGTTTTATACAAATTAATCCACTTTCGAAACAACACAACAGCCATGAAGTTCTGTACAATACAGATCAGTGTATGCTATGAACTGTTTCTGAAATAAATAAATACACGCATGATTACATAAGGTGTCCGTTAAATCAGTTTCACGAATAAGATGCTGTAGGGTGGGGGAGATACTTTATTACGTTAATATTGATAACTATTTTTTCTGGTTCCTGTAAGTATACAAATTGGTGTTGTCATATATTTATATAATATTTGTTATTATTTTTTTAATCTTACATTTGTTAATAGGTATTCACAACTAATCTATTTTCTATTAATTACTTACCTACATTTAGTGTTATCCCTTCGCTTTTATTTAATTGCACGCTAATTATGTAATTGTGTTCTTTACTTATCAAATGTTTATGTAAATTGTATTACATTACTTTACAAATAAAAATTGTTTGCCTCTAACTTAATGCAAAGACGTTAATGAATTTTGATTTATGAAATGAGGTACAGCAGTTGTTTAAATTTCTCTTGATTTTTAATTCCATAACAATACGTACCTACATGTATATAAAATATAACACGATAAACAATAATATGCATTATACGATATAAGTAGGTACCCATATAAAAACCATTGATTTTTTAGTAAATATATTTATATTAAATTGTTTACTATACTATTAAATTAAAAAGCAAATAACATACAATTTACCAGTACCTTTATAATATACTAGCTGAATTACCCGGCTTAGACCGTGAAAATAAATGTTTATCTTTCTGTTAGAATAGGTTGCTAGATAATTAAAAAAAATTATAAGATTTATAATTAAACCTAAAAGGAAAATGCTTTTTTTCTGTTTTATCTTTTAATGACGCAAAATAAAAAGTTTACAGGTCGGATCGAGGATTTTAATAGCTATTTAACCTTCTCTGGACAGCACCGGCCATTTTGCAAAAGATTGTAAGCAAATCGGCCCAGTAGTTTTTTTTTTAAGAAATAAAAAAAGAAAGATAGAAAGAAACATTCATTAGAATTTCTTTCATAGAGAATTTATCATTTCACATATTTTCATAATCTAACTGAAACACAATGCTTTATTAAAAAATAATGATTTACAATGAAATTAGATTTTTAAATTTTTTAAAATTGTCATGTAATTAATATGGGTACGTAATTATTGTACCTTATATTTAGATATATTATTTTAGAGTATTATGTAACTTACCCAACCTTGGATTATGATGCATTGATAACTATTATAAAGTAGAAATCTTCTTCAATGTGTCTATCCGGTTTTAATGTTGGCGATGATCATTGATGGGTATACGAGCTTTGTGGGCGGCACTTCCGAATAATTCTGCAGAGTTTTTGTCTAACCATGTTCTGAGTTTGGCTGGTCACGATGTTCTTCTTCCAGACAATTTTTTACTCTCCATTTTCCCCCGTAAGATACGTTGAAAAATATGTACCTGTACATATTACGCATAGTAATATTTCTATTATTATTAGTTTATAATGGGACCCACTGAATATGTTCTAAGTACTGGGGTTTCCTTCAGAACTGCATTTTATTAAGTATCAGTTATTCGTTATCGCAATCGTTAATGAAACCCTAATGATAGGACTCTTATAAAACTATAAATAAATTAATCGTATACTGTTAAGGTACATACAACGATTGGATATGAAAGAAAAATTTGTTTAGGAGAAATTATTTCAGATGAGTAATTTATTCATAATCGAATTTGAAAAAAAAAAAATGTAGATATTTTATTCAAATGTTTGTTGTAAATGTAAAATGTGTTGGGAATATACACAATAGCTATAGAATATCATAGTATTATGTATTTACATTAATTTAACATATTCATAATGTAAGAATGCATTCCCATTATACATGAATATATATGTAGGTATAATATGTATTGCGATGAAAACAGACTGGTTTATCAAATTTAAGGTAAAAGCGAGTATAGGTATGTAAATAGATATCTATATGTGTTGTGAATAATAATAATATGGTATGATTGGTATGCACTTTTTTCCGGGGTGAAGATAAAAAAACAATAACTGTGCAAAAAGGTTTTCATTATTTAACAGTCAATTAAATCACATCGGTTCGTACCGTTAATTTTATTAATTTTTTTCAATAAGAGTTACTTTACGTACTTAATAATATTGTGCCAACAACGGTGATAAATCGGTAAACTTCAAATCAAAGTCCAACTCCGAAAAGGAAGGAGAAAAAATCAGATCGAGAAACGGAGACGAACGATGAACGGCATTCTAGATCTATAAATAGAAGTATTAATAAATTATCACGTTTTTTAACTAATAACAGTAATAAGTAATAACTATCCATAATAATTACTTTTAATTGTTATTTCGTGTTGCGCAACGGCAATAATTACACATCCGACGCGGAGTTCCTAATTTTTTCGCCGCCTGATTGGCGTTGGCCGCACTGACGACGCTGCTCGATTTCGTGATTCCGAGTGCGCTCGTAGTTCGCGTAGTCGTCGTCGTCGTCGTCAGCTGATCTGCCCGTTATCGTGAACGGTTTGCCGATGGATCGGGCGAGGGGTTAACAATAATAATAATTATCTCTCGGTCGGCCTGAGCGCAGAAAATAATAATAATAATAAATACCTAATATAAATAATAATAAAAAAAAAAAAAACACAATCTTACATTTCGAAATAATAGTAATAATAATAATAACAATAATAATATCGTCGCGTCGATAGTGCCGTTCCCGTTCCGCGCGTACACCGTCGTGGTGCAGTGATCGCGATCGTGCCGCGGAAATCTACATCGTCGGGTTCAGGCATCGATAGCGGTTGTCGTTTGGCCGGACCGCGAGAGAATATGTCGGTCAAGCGCACGGGAAACAGAATAAACCGTTGCCGTCGCAGCACCCGTCGTTGTTGATAAAGATAATCGCGGGGTCTCCTGTTGTGAACTTTGTGGAAATGGCCGTAGCGGATGCTAAAGTCCCGCCGCTCGCGCAGGAAGACGAGGACATGAAAGGATGGCTGTTCAAATGGACCAATTACATCAAAGGATACCAGAAGCGGTGGTTCGTCCTGTCTAACGGGGTGCTGTCCTACTACAGGTAAACACTTTAGGCTGTGCTTCTTGTTGCACACAATATTGGGAAGGGGACAGTAGACCAACAAACACTCTAACGGCGTCAGTGATTATCTGTGCCATTGCTGATTGCGGCTGTAAAATAGCCATGCACTTCTTTGATGCGTTTGCGTTATTTGTTGTTCAGTTGTAATTTGTGTATAGTCATACACAGTAAAACCTTACTGTTCAAATCGTTTTTTGTTGAGAGTTCATTGCATTTAATTGTGCTTTTGATTAATCATTGTTTTAGGTACTTTGGTGTTAATGTTATTTTATAATTGCTATTATTATCAAAGAATTATAAATCAGAAAATTGATTTGGTAACCCCTTGTTTGTGTGTCTAAAGAAAACATAAATTGGGATAGAAATGTGTCGGGGAATTGTATTGTTTTATAAAATGAAAAAACAAACTGAGTTACAGCGAGGATCACTGATTTTGTTCAATAGATATACATAGGTTATGAGTATTCCACAGTTTTTAAAAGATTTCAATACTTATTAATTGCTCAAAATATTGTTAGAAGACTGATTTTTCTAGAAAACTATTTTTTGTTTACATGTAATTTTAGAAGATATGGTAATGATTGTCAAACAACCAAATATGTCTTCAAACAATAATAATCAAACCATTTACAGAAATACAATTATTACAAACATATTATTAGTAATATATTGTGACTGATTGGTAACATCTCTCATATCTGAGAAGAATGTAATAAAAATTAAAGAACCAAATATTATAATTATGTATGGATGTGTGAAAATCTGAATAACACATGATAGTATAATTATTATTAACTGTTAATGCAAAATAACTACTGGTTAATAGCTTGATAATTTTCTCAGTTACACATAAAATTCTTCAAATCAACCGAAAATGAAGGTTCTCATTATAACATCTTAATACAATAATATCTTGGATACATTAAGGTGTCCAAAAATAGACGAATTTGTGATTTGAATTTTCTCAATCATTTTCAGTTGGTATATTACATAAGGATGTAATTTCAATTAATATATTTTATACCTATTGAGTTCATACTAATATTTTTTCCACATTTTTGTTGTAAGTTTCAAAATTACATTAAATTTGTGAAAATAACAATTTTAGTAATAATAGATACTTATTATGTTTGGTTGAAAATATATGTTAGAAACCTTGCCATATTGTGTGTGAAGTTAAAACAATTGATTAATTTTAAAGCATCAGTATGAATAATTTTCAAATATGTTATTCAGTTTGAATTGCGCACGTTATTAGAATAACATGTTATCATACTATTTGTAATATTTAGATTTTAGTAGTTTCCTGTATAAATTATAAACATATGAGAGGCAATCAATAATCAGTAATCACTAATTAAAAATCAATAATTATGTTGTATTTATTTATAAATCAAGAAATACCTTCTAGAAATATTGCTAGGATTTTTTTTAAATTTAAAAAAAACAACTGATTTTTCTTAAAATTCACCAGATTTCAATTATTGTTACTCATGCACCGGTTACGAAGAATTCATTAAAAAATTTTTCACTGTCCTCATATTGTGTAATAATATTAGCTCGTAATAAAACAACTCCTGAAAAATAATTAAATTTTGATAAAATTAAGTCATGTTAATTTATATTTTTGTTATAATTTAGTTGTATTGTTTTTTTACCTGATGGGTTTATTATTACTTTAAGCTGTGAATTTGGTTTCAACATTTGTATTTTATTATTGGCCGCAAATAAATTCTTGTAATAAAAAAAAAAAGTATAAATTATATTTACAATTAGAATAAATATTTATGAACTTCATTTCTTAATGTCTAGGTATTAAAATATATTAAAATTATATTTTGTGGTTAAAATATTGACTGTTGAGATAATATTAGAAAATAAGAAAATTGGTTACAACATATTAATGGTTAATAATATTTTACCTATTCAGAAATGAAGTCTTAAACTTGTATTGTGTGAATTATTAATTGAATAAATCATTGTACCTTAATTTTGTAGCCATATGGATTTTTTAATTGTAAATTTTGTAATGTAGTATTATATAAAAACCGTGTTCCAATGGTTCGACGACTTACAAAAGCAATTGCATACGAATAGTATTCTTTTTCTTTCGGATTTATTGCTCTCATCCATACTTCAATTCCATTTTCCTAAACATATTTAGTTATTTTTGAAAGTAATACAATTGTTTTTTTGCTGAATATTAATGTGTTAAGGTTTTTTTTGTAATTTGAAACATATGTGTGTGAAAATAAATATGTATCTACCTAATCATTTAATTATTATTATTAATAAATTATCTATCTACATATTTGAGCATTTTTTGATAAATATAAATGATAAATATAGATACAACCTCAGAGATTCTTTTGCCTTGTATGCCAAGTTTATCTTGATTCACTTGAATTACTTCAGTATTTTGTAGTATTTTTTTGAATTCTGGGTGAACAGTAGACAATTTGTTTGACATAAATAAAGGTGCAGCTAAAATAGCCCATAGTGCCATTTGTGTTTTACTTTGTTCATAGCTCAATGCAAAGTTGCCAATCAATAACTTAAAATAAAAGAAAAATTGTAGTTAGCATATTTTTATAGCTTATTAAAATGCACCTGTGTTTTGAAAATATGTGATATTTTAGAAATCTAACCATATCTGGATCATTCCAATGTCCTGGACCAGCATATTTGGCCCAAATATCTTGTTTAATCGCAAATTCATCAAGTACTTGAAATAAGGAATCATACGATTCTTGTATGTCTCCATAATTTCTCCATAAATTACATGACTGGGACACAAGTGTATAGTTAACCTATTTTCATGAAAATAAATTTAAGTTACACTCATAAGTAACTTATAATATGTAGGTATAATTCATATTACCCTGTAATTATTTTATTATTTACCTTCATTCCTATACGTTCTTGGTAAAATGGCCAACAACAAGAATAAACTATTGGTCTTCCAGTTTCATTCAAATATTTTCCAAACTGTGGAAAAGCTTTAAAAAAATTCATTTAAATATGGGTTAATCAATTATTACTAACTTGTTATATTTTTGATGTGAGTAATTATTATATATGACTACTTGTATTCATATTTTTTTCATCTGTGTAACAGCCATCTAATTTTACATAATCCACTCCCCATTCTGCAAATGTTTGAGCATCAACTTTTTCATAACCTGCAATACCAGCATATCCTTCGCAAGATTTAGATCCAACACTTTCATAAATTCCAAATTTTAATCCTTTTGCATGAACCTAAAAAAATGTACTTATTTATTTTAAAATAAAATAATTTTTAAACTTAAATTTGAAATGTTTTTGTTAATTCAAATTGTTTCATAGTATTCAAGTGTTTTATATTTTATGTTAATTATACACCTATGACTTTATCTTACATAAGTTACACAGTTAGAAGTATTTAGTATTGACAATAATTAATATATTAAATAAAGCAATTTAAAAGAAAGCTAATTTTACTGGAGTAAAAGTATTTAGTTATTGGCTAATCATTTATTTAACTGTAAAAAATACCTTGTAAGGTTAAAATGTATACTAATGAAACAACTTAATTTACATTGGTAGTTTGTATTTCGTATGAGAATATTTAATACACTTACATAATCAGCAAGAGCTTTAATCCCACTGGGAAATCGTTTTTCATCAGCTTGTAATTTTCCATCTTCTGTTCGGTTGTTTTGCATCCAACAATCATCAATTACAACGTAATTGTATCCAACTTTATGGTAACCTTCACTTACTATTAAATCCGCAGTAGTCATAAATAATTTTTCACTATACAAGTTGAAAGTTTTTTTTTTATGATAAAAAGTTTATGTATATTTTATATTTTATTATTTTACTTTACCTTACACATTCGTCTGGAAAATTAATGCAATCTAAATTGCATCTGAATCTTTGCCAAGCAAGCCAACCCATTGGTGGTGTTAAAGCTAATCCATTATCAAGTGCCATTGACATATCGCAAGCAACTAGTATACACAACCATAATTTTATGGTGGAATATGACAACATTTTTTTGGACAAATATTTTTCTGGCATCAACAGTAACAATAAATTTTTTTATAAATTTTTAAACAATAAAACAATTCATTGATTTAATACACAGCACATTTTTTTTATCAAATAGTTTTTTCAACTTCACCCTAAGGAGTTTTTTTTTAACTGACTGTTATTTTTTATAATATGGAATGGTTAAGCCTAAACGTGAGATAACCTTTATAATACACACTCTACCTTCCTAATCACTTATATTCTGTGTTGATTACGTTGTGGTATAATAGTCTAATAGAAAGGCATTGTGAATTCATTAATATTTATACAATACCTGTGCATCTCATCTGAATTAGTAATTTAAATCCATTCATTTGTTTTGTATATCTTTAGTTTTGGTCATTATGCTACCTCTCATATAGACAATTGAAAATTTTTTTAAAATAATATTTTCATTATTGTAATTTATAAGTTACCTAATGATAATTGCTTTTTTTTAGTCTAAACAAATTGCTGAATTGTGATTATAACACATGTAATTTGTTTTAAATTTTAAAACAGCATACTCTGACGGCTTTTCTATTGGTCAAAACTTATGATGAATAATTGTTTATTTTTTTTTTTTACATTTACTAAATTCTCTACCTACTTAATTTAAGTTGATTTAAGAATTAAAAAACCAACTTGTAGAAATGCATATTACTTATTATTAATATTGACAAATTTAAATATTAATACTTTTAGGATTAATAAAAATTGTTTGAAAATTACAATTTTACAATGTTATTAGTTTATTACTATCATCAGAGCAATATAAAAGTTAAAATAAAATATTTAAAAAAATGATTATGTGCAGGGCTGTTTGTATCAAATATTTGATATTAAACTACTAATTGTTACTAAAATAAATAATGTTATATGTTACTAATACCATTGATTACAGAATAAACTATAATTCTATCTATTCTATAATCAATGCTAATACATTTATTAGTAATGTTTATTAATAATGTTATAGGTTTCTAATAAATTTAAACTATATTACTTTTAAGCTAACCTTGAAATGTAATTTATAAATTACAGGTATATTAATGTATTAATAATACAAGTTTTAACTTTATATATTACAGTCGAGTAGCGATAACTCGAAAAACTAGAATTACTTTTTTATTTCTCTTAAAATTTTCATAACTCTCAAGATATTATTAGTATCTTTAATTTGAATAAAAATGATGGTAAACAACTATAAACATAATTAATAAAAATTTTAAAATTGTATTTTAAATTACCTTATTAAATTGGTTTATTAAATTTTTTTAATACTTGACTGTCATTATTTTTTAGAACTCAAGCTGAAATATCACAGTTATGTCGTGGTACAATTAGTTTGCACGGGGCTACAATACACACTGAAGATTCTTGCACAATCGTTATATCGAATGGAGGTGCTCAAACATTTCACCTCCGTGCTACTAGTGAAGTTGAACGGCAACGCTGGGTTACTGCATTAGAGTTGGCCAAAGCTCGTGAAATTGGACAAATAAATCCTGGTAAATGGAATAACAAATATATTAAAATTCGAATATTGATTATCAGTAATGTAAGAAATTAATTATTAAATTCATAATTTTTTTTTTTTTTATATTAGTTGAAATATTCAATTCAGGTATTTAAATAAAGTTATAAATAGTTATAATTTATATGTATATAAAATAATGTGTTGTATATACACATAAATATATATATATATATAATAGAAACTGTTAATAATGATTAATGACATTTAAGGGACCCGTTAAAATTTATCATAATATTTGAGTCATAACCAAAATGTTTAAAAAAAATATTAAAACTCGATGATATATTAATATGAACATAATATGTATTGGTTATAGTATTATATGTATTATATAAAAATAAGTAAAAACCATGTATCTATTTTAAAATTGAATCTACATTGTACTAAAAAAATTACAATAGCTTTTTTTTTCAATTGTAAATTGTTTAAGTTTGCTCATTTTGCTAAAATTTAACGCACTATTTATGTTAAAAAAACACAATCGCATGTTGACTATGGTCAAATACAACATATGTGAGCCGAGTGGTCACTAGACCAAGTACATTGACAATAAAATTATGGAACAACAATACAATTAGTATTATTGGTTGTTATGTTTCCTTCCATAAATGTAATAAAATCATTATAGATAAAATATTTTTCGAAGATAACCAAAAATAACTGACATAAAATCGGTATAATCATTATATAGATGTCATCATAACCTTAACAAATTAGTACATATAATATAGGAGTTTTGCTGGGACCTTCAATTTAAGGTCATTATACCTGGTTTGTCACTATAATCAGTGTTATTATAAACAGTTTCTACTGTATATATATTAATGTACAGCATATATTTTCTAATTTATTTTATGATTATTAATATTCATGATAATACATATTGATAATCACCTTTCATAAAAAAAAGCTCCTGGATTAGAATAAAAATATTTGATTGATAGAATTACTTATTTTCTAATTAACTGTAAATTTCCATACCTGTCTTCATTTTTTTGTATTATTGTATATTTGTATTAATGTTTAATGGTTAATATTCCTATAATAATAACAAAGTATTATTAAATATATAAAATAATTTATTAAAACTATTAAATATATAAATAATAAAAATAAAAATAAATATAATATGTGTATGATAAAAAAGTGAAAATATTGTGTTTTCTTTACATCTGATGATAAATTGTATTCAAAACCAGTTGTATCAATATTTGCACTTTTTTTATTATAATACTTCATACAAAACCTGTTTATTTTTATTTTTTTTATTTATATTATTTATATATTTAATAGTTTAAATAAATTATTTTTTATAAATTTAAAAATGTTGGTACAATACATTGCAGTTAATAATTAAATACTAAATCATTTTTAGATAGAAGCAAGGAAAAGGAATTGAGTGCTAATTTGGAAGTTTCATCAGTGGTGTCTGCGTTAAATACAAAACTATCAGAACTGCGTTCACAAAGCGAAATTATATCCAAACACAGCAAATCTCTTCAGAGATGTTTAACAGAACTAGAAACTATAGATCTACCTCCTGATGTCTCTACTAAAATCAAAGCATGGATGGAACGTGCAAATTTAATTCGAATTGCTTCTGTCGGTATGGTAACTGTAAGTATATTATATATTGAGTATCATACATTATTATGATAAAACTATACTTATAGTTATGATGAATTTTATTGTTTGTATTATAAATTATTCAATGATAATACCTAAATATAAGTGAAAGAAGTACTTAAAATGGTTAAAAAACATTATAAGATAACATTTAGAGTATGTTTTGGAATATTGAGACATTTCTCTGCTGAGACCAGTAATTTGAGTATGAAAAATTAAATTTTAATATTATCCATATTGCTAAAAGATAAGATTCTAAATAAATAAAATTTATTATAAAACAAATTCACAATTCAAATTGGGAATAGGCCTAAAAAAGTAGTTAAATTATTATTACTAATTACAAAATTATAGTGATTGTTGATAACTATTGTTTATGGTTTAAAAATAAAAATAAAATTGGATATTGGTAGTTGGTTCTCAAGTAATCTGTTTTTGTTTAAAATTAGTAATTGGGTTTTAAGCCCTACTTGAAGATGAAATAAAATCAATAATTTTTAAAATCCTATTTGTATCATGTTTTAGAATTGCTCGGAGTATTTAGAGTTGGCTGAAAGTCAGGGTAATAAGTGGCAAAAGATGTTGTATAATGAACGGCGACAACGTATACAGTTAGTGGAAATGGTGGATCAAATCGCAAGAGAACAGACTGTATTGGAGCATGTAGCTAATAATGACAAACAAGGTAGTTCATTAAGTATTGGTAATATAGTTAATATATTTAATACCATTAACAATTAATTTAGCTGCAAGTCATTTAAACCATTTATTAAAAAAAATAATAATGTATTTTCTTTGTCAATCATAGCTTTTACTAACTCAATTTGTACATTCTAGGATATACACAATGTGTTTAAGAAAAGCCCAAATAATATTATGATTTTCAGAATTGACTGAGTACAAAATCCTAGCAAAAACTAGTAAAACCTACTTTTACCTACTAATCGGGCTTTTGCGGTTACATTTATATTGAATTATTTAATGATTTAACATCATTTTCTAGTTTATGTCATGGTTAAATTATTTTTAATCTGTTATTGAGCTATTTACATTTGATTAATTATACTTCAAAGGTTATATTCATTAGGTTCTATATGAGATAACCTTATTAGTTTTTTTTTTAAGTAACTATAAATAATATTTAGTGATGGTTGATACTAATGTTTTCCATAAAAATGTAAAGTACTTTATTACTCTCTAGCGATAATCAAAATATTGAAAACATATTTTGTATATTAGATTGTCTTTAAATATTTGTTTGTTATTTATTTTAAGCTTGATTTATACACTAATTATATTTTTTGTTCATTACAACCATATTTCAATGATGTCATAAATATTATTATATAACATATTTTTATATTTGTGAATATTATTTAATATGTGTATTAATCACTGCTTATATTCAATAGTTCAACACGGTTATCTAAAAGTTATATTATTGAACTATAAACATTTTACATTGACTTTAAGTTTTATTAATTTTATTAGTTCAATATTAATATGATTTCATTAGGTGATTCTACTGATGATGATGATAATGCTTCGGACAGTTGTGAATTTTTTGACGCTCAAGGTGGTGAATCTTTTGATGTGACTTCAAATAATTATCTAGTTAATCATCAGTCTCCAAATATTAATCAACATAAATCTCTTTCAAGTACACAGGTAGTTTCTGTTTATTTATTCTAAATTAGCAGATTAAAATAATACAAAATAATGTTTTTCAGGCTCTTGAAAAACTAGTTAATGAAGAACTCGACTGTAGCGGTGGTTCTAGTAGTGATATCGATGATCCTGCTGAATCTTCAGCTATATTAACAGCGGCAATTTGTTCATCGACGGGCTTAAAAACTGATCATGTATGTTACTAACACATTACATTTTTGATCATGAGCCAGGTTATGATACTTTTTATTGACATTGTCATATTTTTAGGATGAAAACAATAAACCTTGTAGGGTATTTCCTCAACTCTCTGAACATGCGAAGAAAATGCTAGAAGACGTGATTAAACATCCATTAAAATCAGGAGACAAAAGAAGGTGTAGGGTGCCTGACAAGCCAAATCATCCTTTGCATATATGGAGTATTTTAAAAAACTGTATTGGAAAAGATTTGTCTAAAATACCAATGCCGGTACTTTATTATTTTGGTTCTCAGCTCAAGTTTTTGGTTTTTACATTTGATTTTATGTTCATAGGTGAATTTTTCTGAACCATTATCTATGTTACAAAGAATTACTGAAGATTTTGAGTATTCAAACATTTTGGATACTGCAGCTCAGTGTAAGGATCCGTTTGAGCAGATGGCTTATGTTGCAGCATTCACAATATCATCATATTCCACTACTGTAAATCGGACAAGTAAACCTTTTAATCCATTGTTGGGAGAAACATATGAATGTGATAGAATGTCAGACCTTGGTTGGAAAGCATTTAATGAACAGGTAAATATAATCATGTTTACAGATTCATCAATTAAAACTGTTATTCATACAATATAAAAATAAAACATTTGTTGTAGGTTTCACATCACCCTCCGATTTCAGCACAATTTTGTACGGGTAAGGAATGGTCCTGTTGGCAAGAATTTTCAATGTCCTCAAAATTCCGTGGTAAATATTTGCAAGCAATACCTAATGGTATAGCTCATCTTGATTTCCCAGCATCCGGTGAGTGAAATATTATTCAATTTATTTGTTACAATAGGCATTTATATTTTTAAATATATTCATAGGTAATCATTATACTTGGACCAAAGTCACAACTACTGTTCATAATATAATAGTTGGGAAACTATGGGTTGATCAAACTGGTGATATGACAATAAATAATCATAAGGATGGTTCAAAATGCCGTTTGAGTTATATACCCTACAGTTATTTTACGAGAGATCAACAAAGAAAGGTGTGTTCAAAATTATATGATCGATTTAAAATAATATGCATAGTGTAATTTCACAATTTTTGTTTTCAGGTAAAAGGATATGTTTTAGATAAAGACAATGAAATCAAATGGGTTATAAATGGTACATGGGATAATAAAGTTGAAGTAGCTCCTGTTACTAAGTACGAGGGCCCAATTGACAGTCCTACGTGTCAAACTGGGAGTTACATTGTGGCCTGGCAGAGACAACCACCTCCGTCAGTATTGAAAATATAATATATAATATAATGAACCATGTATTTTTATTATTTTTATTATTGTTCAACATAGATCTGACAGTGAAAAATACTATTATTTCACTGAGTTAGCAAGTCAATTGAATGAAATGGAGGAAAATGTGGCGCCAACAGATTCACGTTTGCGATCAGACCAACGTTTAATGGAGTTTGGACTCTGGGATGAAGCTAACATTGAAAAGTTGAGGTTGGAGGAAATGCAAAGAGTTCGAAACCGTAAAGCAAATGTTGGATCAGCCGATTCTAATCAAATCATTGAAAATGGTAAGGCATTTAAATATTTTCTCTGCTTAAAAAGTTATTTTATAGTTCTTTGTGCTAGGCTACAACTTTTTTTTGTAGTTGATAGTTATTAATTTTTTGTTTCAAGTTGTTCATTTCAAGATATTTTTGGTATAATTTAATTTTTCAGAAGACGATGATGATGATAATGTTCAAGAAAACATGAATAGCACAGTCAAACCATTGTGGTTTAAACGGGACATGTGTAAATGGACAAAAAAACCTTGTTACAATTTCACGCACGAATATTGGGAGTGCAAACAAAAACAAGACTGGACTAGATGTCCATCTTTATTTTAAATATATGTGATAATTTATTTATTTTATTTAACTTAATCTGATTGTATAAGCAACGGCTAATTAAGAAAAGCTATATTACACAGATCTTTATTAATTAAATGTGGACAAAAGTATCCCAAACATATATACCATAAAACATAAAACAAATTCCAAAACACAGTACAGATCTTTTAAAATCATTTTATCTTAACTACTATTTATTTTATGACTAACTTCTTTGATCGAGTATTTTTAGTTCACAATTTAAATTCAAGATCCACCATGAAATCATTCATATGAGATTTTCTTTAAGACACTATATTATTTGTTATTTCCCAAATTATTGTTTTATATTTTTGTTTTTTTTTATACATATTATTTGTCTTAAATATCTTTTGTTACCTAAATTATTTATAACAATTTTCCTCGCATTCTTTTTGATGTCTATTTTATTGTCTATTTTTGCGTGTTTATTTTCAATTCCTATTTACTTCAATCATCAAAGTTAGATGGTCATTTAACTTCCATAAAAGGCAAATATTACACTAAAGTATGTGCTTGTGGTGTTTAAAGGTGTTTTATAAAAAAAATAAAATAAAAATGAAATACTTCTTTGTTCATTAATGGAAAATAGGTGTTTTATTAAAATATAATTCACTATAATATCAATTTAAAACATAATGTTTTTAAACAAATATAAGTTTATATTTTGAAATAAAAAAAATTTAACCAAAAAAAAAAAAGTTGATTTATACACTTTTGATAGATAACAATAACTTTTTTTCTTGTATTTTTGTTGGTGTATTGAATTTAAAATATAATGTTTTTAATCAAATATTAGTTTATATTTTGAAATAAAACAAAAATACAATGAAAAAAGTTGATTTATACACTTTTGATAGATAACAATAACTATTTTTTGTAACTCAAATACATTTTTAATAATTTTTACCTATTTAAATTTAAAATTTTCATATGTTTATTTTGAGGTGGGTTTTATTTACTAGAATGTTAACAAAGTTTAAGAATGTTTCTAATATTTCTAATAGATATTCAGTTCGCTTATTTTTTAAATAAATTTATTTTTATCATGGATAACAGTTATTGAATAATGTACCATCAAATTTATTTCATGTTTTAGCTATTGTTCAGCTTTTTATTGTATAATTTTTATCTATCCGTGTGTGTCAATAATCAACTATTTTTTAGGCGTTGTATTTATATATATTATTAGTAACAAAAAAAAAAAAAGAAAAGAAAAAAAAGAACGATCAGAATAATCTTGTTTGATTAAAAAAAAAAAAAAAAATTAAATTCGATAAATGTTTTAAACTTCAACAATGAAATACTATTTGTTTCTGATCATTCCATTGATTGATATATTATGTATTTTCAAATATCTATTTGAAGCGTTATTCGTTAAAATTTTATGTTGTATTTTATTTTATCTTGTTAGACAGTCATGGGAATTTGTAACCTCTGACTGGTGCTTTTTTTAATTTATGTGAAAGTTCCCGGTTTTATTTTTTTAATTTTAACTCATTTTTATTATTGTTATACAAATTTATAATTCAGAAATTGTTATGCATTATAATCACCATTTATAATCATAGATTTATAGTATAGTATAGTAATATATTTATATATATTATTATTTTTAAAATGTATTTTAACTTGTACGACTCACTAGGATGCATTATTTTTTTTTTTTAAATTTAATTTATACATCTTACTTTCTGCGTGCCACTTTATATCAAGCACTTTACTATGTTATCTGGTGAATACATACAAACACTCAGTTAACACAATGATGCATTTAGGGTTCTTTTTCTAACATTTATGTTTATACACATTATGTTAAATATTTACTTCTTGTTATTACAATTTTTTCTTTAACATATTTATTTTGTCTCAACTATACATATTAAATTAATAACCATGCATATGAAGCCATTCTAGTATTTTACCTATAAAGTTAAATTTTGCATTAAACTAACAGTTAACTAATTGTAACAATTAGAAAAAAAAATGTAAGCCGTATTGACATTCAATTTTAAACTTAAAACTTTCTAATAATTTTAACGATTTTGGTTTAAAAAAATATATTCTAGTGAGCCATACAACTTGATAAATAATTTATTTTATTTTAAATTAGTCAATTTATGTTACCATTTAAAATCATGTTCTTATAACTTTGTGTTTACCGATATAACAGTTAGTCAACGGTTTTATTTGATTTAATTAAACTTATGGGCTGTGAAAATAATCAAGAATAATCGCTATAAGAATAGGCCATCAGTATTATGAATAACCGTCATCGTATTATTTTGTATGTTATTTGATGTGCAAGCATCTAAATTGCTCCTCATCGACACAAAGATGTAAATTATGTGCTATCATATTATTATTATTATTATTATTGTACGGATCAACGAAAATAAATTTTGTATTAGTCCAAAGGAGATAGTTTCTAAGAAATGGGTTCTGGTGTACATTTCATTTATAATAATACAGTTCATTTTATAATCATTATTATAAAATTAATTTAAGAGTATAATGCGTACTTATGGTTTTGTTTGTTTTGTGTATTTGTGTAAAAAAATATATATTATCAAATAAATATAATATATATTATATCATGTACATTATACATATACACTGGGTGATTCGTTTTACGCAAGGAATTTTCTAAATAATCTGCTTATTATTCAAATATCTAAATATGTTAAATGAATCCCTGTGTACTTATGAATAGTATAATCATGTATAATTGCAGTTAACCATTCAATGTTATCCAATGATGGATATATATTATATATGATTACCCTTTTCAAAAAAAGAACACATCGCTCTAGCGCATTCAAATGATCGCCAGAGCAGCTGTCAGACCAGAAACGACTGTTTGACGGTTTGTGACTGACTGTTGATCATCGACTGTGATCGTCATTTTTATGAAGACAGTGACACCGAACAGCTATGCCATGTGGAAGGATTTATGCGTAAATTCGGACCGAAGTTTGTCTGCTGCCTGATGTGTTCTTATTCTGAAAAGGCTATAGAACCCAATTTTGGTTGGGAGAGGAGCCAAAATTGTTTACACGTGTTTATGGATTTAAGTATTTAAAGCCAAGTTGTATAGGCTTCATTTTGTAAAAATATTTCCTTTTACAATCATCATCAGTGCCCTTCCAACTTGGTGTTGGAAATTTGTTTAATCCGATTAGGATAAAAATCCCTTGGCAATTTACAGAACTAATATAATTAGATTTAAAAACTCACATATTTCCGTTGTACTAACCATTCACAATAACATTAATGCTTGTCTTTCTACTTGTTTAAGTTCATTAAATGATGTCTATTTTGAAAAAAAAAAAATTGAAAAATCATTAATTTCAACACAAAGAATTGATTTTTTTTATTTCCGTGTCACCACCAGAAGTAAACTTTTTACATGCCGTTAATATATCGCTAACGAGTTACCTTATTATGATAAATTCTATTGAATATCAGCTCAGTTCAACATGATTAGTTTAAATAGTCGGCACATTAAAAATGTATGTGTTGGTAGTTATTCTTCCCTGTTAGCATTGACCGCATAGTAAGTGTTTTCACTCGACCATACTCTCTACGGCCACCATCGTTTATTGAGGCAAAAGTGGCGGTGATTTGCCTGGATTTTTTCAAATAAGTAATAATGCTCGACAAGTATTCTTCCATCGATAGTCCAAATGATTTTTTTACCATTTTGTACCTAATTTTTTTCCGACTCGATTAAGTGTATTTCTGAACACAAAGTCGTAGAGACTTTGTTTGTGATCACTCGTCTGACATCTGTAATGATGAAATAAATGTAGCCCGGTTCGAAATTCAAACAAACAAAATTAATCCGGTTTTTATTGTTGAGAGTTTAAGACACTGCCTACTACCTGGAAAAACAATGGTACCAGGGGGCAGGGGGTGAGGTGTAATCTATTTATTACTCTTCGGGTGTAATCGATCATATGATAACCGTTGGCTTTTTTTCTCTTGTCAATCTTAACCTGTTAACCGTTTCAGTCTTCTCCGAATCCTCGTCGCGTGTTTATGCCGTTCGAAATACATTGTTAATTGGTTCGTGGTTGATTGCAATCATGCGCCATATTTTTCATTACCAAGCCTAACCTTAAATTGATTTCTTTTGTCATTATGAATCCAGTTGTGGTAGACGCCGTACAGTTGTATTATTGCGAAAGCCGTTTCGACTTTATGTAAGTCCAGTGAAGAACCAACAACTTTTCAAAGCAGGTAAATCTATTTCTATTTATTCGTTTCATTTAATACAAATTGCCAAATTATTAACGTACCTAAGTAATTAAAGTTATTTCAAAATATTAAAACCAATTTTAAGAGGCACTGTAAATGTACCTATACGTGATTACATTTCCCTTTCTTCCATTTGACTTGGAAATTATTGCCCAGGTGCAAATGTCTCGGTGCACTTTTATTGCAGGCCAGTATGATTTTGACTTAAGAAATTCTGTCCAATATATCCAATACAAACTAACTTATTTACTATTAAATTTACTAACTCACTAACTATTAGGCCGTTATGTTTGTAATATTTTTATTTTCTCATGTTACACAAACTGGAACTAAGTGAGTCCGGTTGTAGAGTTGAGCCCTTGACCAATGACCAGTTTAATATGGAGTCGTACACTTTCTGTGACTTGTCCAATGATGTGTTCTTATAATGTCTTATGTTTACTATTTCTTTTGTATTCTGTAACAAAAAGCATTTAATTAGGTAAAAGTGCGTTGTTAATTTAATGACAATATAAAACCTACGAATTAGGCGTCGTACATCAACATCACATGAACTAAACATTATTTTTCCATAGTAGGTAATTGTTTATTTTTGAAATTTCAATATCTACTTATATTTTCATTATTGTCTAGCTATAACGTATTCTTCAGACGTCTGGTAAAAATTCAAAGAAGTCGGAATAATGTAAGTACAAAAAAATACTACGCACTATTTTAATTTGTATTACGTATTATGTCGCGTTTGAAGTGAAACAGAGAAGTTGTCCCTTTATTCCGAATGGTTCTCTTTCTCTCTATCTCTCTCTTTCTATTACTCAGGTGCGCTTCTGTACTTACAGTGAACACGCGCATACAGTTATACATCAGTGGGAAATGAAGCGTGACATCTATCCATCTGTTCTCACTCGCCGAGCCGTATCTGTATCGTGTATCCATGACAAAAAGAGAAATTAATGCGAGGGGTGTAATCGGCGATTGTGCGTTCAAACTTGGGAGAATATTCAAGTTCGCTGTCCGACTCGCTGGTCACCTACTAAACAGAGGTAAGCACGAGAAAACTATTCATATACGTGTATACAGTGTAGCGTAACCATGATTTTTTTCGGGAGGAGCTTTAAAATATTCTTTTGACGTGATAACGACTTATAAATCGATGAACGCCGGCTGCGTGCTCGATAAAACATGACTCATTGTTACGTTCCGCCGAGCGTTCGGCTATGTTCGAATTATATCTAATAATAACAGAATATTATTATAATTATCATACTATTTCGGTAAAAACGCCGAGTTATCACAGCTCTGCAGGCGGCGCGAATCACGCGAATGGCACTTGAGTTTTCCGTTTCCGATTGAAACATAAAACGCGACGCGCGGCACGCGTTGCACTGTGATGTTCCGCCGCCGTGGCCGCGTGGTCGCGTGGTCGCGTGGCCGCCGTGATGGAACGACGACGACGTGGTCGCGCGCTGCGGACAGAACTCTGGATACCGCGGTCGCGGTCGTCCGTCCGGAGGTCGTTTAAAAAACTCGACCGTTAAAAAAGAAATTACTTTCCATGAATTCGTAAATTATCATCCAATGGGCTGTTCGTTTTTTTAACCGTTTCGGCTGACGCGGAGCTACTGGTTTTCTCTTCCGTTTCAGTCTTCGTCGGTTCGCGCTCATGTCTGGGGTTTTTGCGATTATTTTTTGAGTTATGATGATATTGTCAGAAACCACGCGCTGTGCCGCAAATGATGCCGTTTTTTATGTAATATTTTTCAATTTTTCTTAATTATTTGGAAATCTGTTGGGAAATGCTATAAATGACAAATATTTTTTATTAGAAACCATCCTTGAAGTTGATGTTCTGATACTAGGTTTCTGGTCGAAATCATAAAGCTGACATAAAATATAAAAAAAACACACATCATGGTAAAACCAATAGTTTCCTCGTTTCACTCAGAATCTAACATATTTTCAGGTACTATATGAGTTTTATTTGCGCCACTGGGTATAGCAGCACGTCGGGCGCGAAGCCGGAGATCAAACGATCCATAAAAGTTCAAAGTTTTTGAGCGTACTACGTGGTGGCTGGCGCTGCAGAACGTATGCAAATACATAGGTACGTGTATATCGTACAGACGCGTAAATAATATCATATCATAATATAGTTGTGCCTTGTGCGGTATAAAATTTATTTGATGAAACTCCACGCGAGTACTATGCGTGTATATATTGTGTGAGCTCATAGTCTCTGTTATATACAGGTCTTTATGATGTCAAGCGAGCATTTCGACAATTTTACCGACCGAGAAATGGTGGCGCCGGAAATGTCGCCTCGGGATATGAGTTTTGCGGGGAAATAGTAGACGATGAGCCAACGTGAGTATGTATTAAATGTATATAAATTAGTCCATAAAAATGCCAAATTCACTGAAACAAACGGCAGATAAGCCACAATTTAATGACCCTCGAGTAACTAGCTCTAATAATGCGATAAAAATCGAAACAACAGTGTATAACACCAATTTAAACGATAAATCAACAGGCCACACAAAAGTCAACATAGGATTATATATACAAGTACTATATACTAACTAGACTCGGATGACAGTGTAAATAATTGGATTGAAGTAATGTCACCTAAATATATTAAACGACCCCCCACTTTCCCCATGGATCATCTAATCTAAATCTTACCTAAAAGCCAAAATTCCAAATTGAGAGCGAGATCATATTTAAAATCATTTATCATAATATATCCTACGACCTGTTTCACCTTTACACCTGCAGACGAATCGGTCAATTTAAACATCATGAATATAAAAAAGGGATGTTGAACACAGAAACACGATCGTTGATAAATGAACATCACAGTCATGTTACTAAAAAAAAACCTGTCCAGTTGTTTAAAAGTCTTATAAACAATCATCTCTCGAATTCTCATGCATAAAAGTGTCGAATCCATGAATAGTTTATACCCCTATTGAATTATGAATACGTTCACCGCATGTATGGAAATTAGTGATATATAAAAATAAAAGTACCAATCTATAAGTTTTTTCCTACCGTTATAATACCTATCTCAAACTCGGTAACGTATTTATTTTTTCCTGAGGACTTTTCTCATACTTCACCCAATTCTGAAGTACATTACTATTGTTGTGAGTAAATCGCATTTAAACGTTCTTGCATATCGCTCACACATATACATGAAACGTACCGTTACTTATACAACTAGTGTCACATTCAATATCTACTTAATGTATTCGTTTTTTTATTTTTATTATTGATTATTTTCACAAACACCAGTATGTAATTTTTACGTTAGTATGAAATTTCCTACACAAAAAAAATATTTTTAATTTTAAAACTTAATAAAACAAACTACAGTGTTGTTCTTAGTATAGCTAAGAGCTAAAACATTTTGAGAATGTTAAAAAAAATTAACCTGTCGGTATATAAATGTACATATAATACTCTATAATGTAAATTGGCTTTGGTGTGTACATATAGCTGGTGTTTTTAAATTACTCGTTGGGAGTATGAATGATTTCTTGGAACTATAGGGTTGAATAGCAGTGGGGTATGTTACACAGTGGGTGAATAGGTCGTATGTTTTTATATGTAGCACCACCACTATTGTTTGTTATTCTTCACACGTTTGTATTGTAGACTGTATACCGTTTATGCAATATCCGGAGTGTCGAAGAATGGATGGAGAAAGTTCAGTCGTTTCTTGACAATTTTTCGACGTTTCGATCTCAACTATCGAGATATTAAATAAAAGTATCACCTTTATCATAAGTACTTATATATGGCTATATACCTATTTTTATATGTAATTGTTTATGTGAGATATTACACCATTAGTTAGGAAATGTAATTTTCCTAAAAATCGGAAATGTTGAAATGAGGGGTATTGAAATAAAATCTAATTTAATTTAAGAACATTTTGAGTAAATATTATCTAATCTGAATTCACATACTAATTAATAATTATGTTAAAACAGTGATCATGTTACAGACATTTTGTTTTAATTTATTAATTAAGTTTACATCGGACAGGTATTCGGTTTAAAAGAATGGAATTCTGTTAAACGGTCATACAATATATTTTATTTTGGGTCACTAAATTTATTTTCCCCCTTTGACCGATTGATTATCCCGTGTCGGAACTGACTACATGTCAGCCCAGAGTTTTCAAAAGGCTGTTTTCAGACGTTGTGTGGGTTGTTTATCCGACCGACCGGTTAAAACAACCACTCTGGTCTTATGGGTGGAAAAGTTATTAAATGACAGAAACGATTTATCGTTATTATTTATAATCCTACCACTCTATTTTCAATAATTACAGCGGAATATTAGCTCGAAACTCGATTGGTCAACATTTGTGATGACTCCTTGAATTGTTGGTATTCTTTATTTATTTGATGAATCAAATTGATTTTTTTTTTTTAAGATTTTGATCTGTTGAAATTATTTTGTATTATATCACTACATTATTGTATTATTATTCTAATTAAACTTACTGAGCACTCAAAATCAGGAATACCTAAACGCTTCCCAACATAGACCTGTACGAAAATAGTTAAATGTACTAGGTTTCTAAGTCTGTTTTCCGTTTTTGTTCAAATAAATGTTTTATTTTTTAACATTTACGTTTCAAAAGATTCCAAAAATCATTTTTCAAACTAACAGTCATTGTTCTTGATTGCACTAGTGATCACTATCGACTAACTCATCAACGCGCTGACCGTACAAAGTATTATTTTAAAGACCATTTTCGATTTCTTTTGGGAATAGGGTTGATGACAGCCCTGAGGGTATGTACTTGTACAACAATATAATACTACCACTCAAGCTATTCCCGCCGATATGACGCTATCACGTTTATCTTGCCGCTGTGACTAGGGATCCATAGCATCCATTTATCAAACGAATTACAGTCTTTAGTTGTGCCTACCAAAAATGAAGATAATGTAGGACCTCACAGTTAAACGTTAATAAATTAATTTTATACATGATTATAATATAATTTTTGTCAATCAAATTTAAGCTAGGAAAGAAATCTAACATACACCATACCTTACGGTCAAATATAAACTCTAGAGCTATAGCAATGTTCATCAGCGCCCCTGACTATTACATGTATTTCCGCTTTTATAGATTTGTACTCCTTCCTCACACACAAAATATTTATGTATGGATTTGTACATTAATTTATTTTATTTTTAATACATACTTATAATAGTAATTATATTTAATAAGAATAAAACTTTTGAACTTATTTTAATTTTATTAACTTTATTTTATGATAAAATAAGAATCTGTGCTGGACTTAAATGATTGTTTTATTTGGAAATTTATTTTAAATTATAAAATGAAATAGGGGTTTTATAAAATACCAAAAGAGGGAAAAATCAGTAAGATTTGTATTTTATGTTATAGAAATACCTAAAAATTGATTTTATATTATTTATTTGATGCGGTTGTAAAGAATATTTTTAATTTTTTCAGACTTGTATTGTGAAATAAGAAGAAAAAAAAACTAGTTGAAATTTAAAATAAAAAACATCAAAAAAACATCAAAAAAATAAGTGTGTCTTTGTCATCTTTAAAGCACAAAAAAACAGTGTTAAAACTCCAGTAAGTAACAGTAAATGAACAAATTATCTATAGCGAAAAGATAAAAAATAATCTAGATTAAACTCAATGATAATTATTAAATATTATTTAAATACTATATTATTTATTAATAACTTAATTTTAAAAACAATGTATTTAGTCGAATTTTAGTTGTTTTTTTCTTGATTTGAGGGCAAAAAGGTCAACTTTATATTTATTTTTACAATTCAAATTTAGAATCACATTTAGAATTAATTTTTTAAATCAATAATATTGCTTAAGAGTGTATAAATATCCATTTATAACTACTATGACAAAATAATTCTTTTCGGTTTTTTTTTTCAGTTTTTCATGATGAAACTTAAAAAAATATTACTAAACGTTTTTGGGGAATATTTTGGTTTTATTTGATATCAGGTTTTTTTAAAGCTATTTTTGTAGATAATTTTTATTCTTTTACATAATTTGATTTTTAGATAGAGATATACTGATGGGTTGTTAACTTTTATACACTTTAATTTTAAATCAATGGTGTTTGATTATTTGTTTTAATGGAATTTACTGCTGATTTCAATTTTAATTTATTATTATTTACTATTATCTATATTCTATAACATTAAATGGCTCTTGAAATTATCTTAGAATTAATTTTGGTATCATTATTGGGTTGATGAGGTTCACACATTTTTACTTATGAATGTTAAAACTTACAGAATGTTACATAAATATAATATCTATGTAAATACTTTTTATCAATTTTTTGACCTTCATCAGTTTTTCAGCAAATGTTAAAATATATTAACGATATATATTTATATTTATAATAATATATATATATTTATATTTATATATATATTTATATTTATAAATATATTCAAGAAACATTTTCTGAGTTCTTACTTAAGAATAGACAAAATTCAATTTTATTGTCTTATTACAAATCATAGTTGTCAGATTGTCATTGTTAATATAATCTAATCCAAATTAATAATCTCAAACCATAATTTGTAAATCGCCTCTGGAAAATTTCATAAATGTTATCGCTACATATTATCATCACTGTATTCATTGGATTTAGGTGTGGGGCTTATGACAAAATGATAGGGTTGACAGGAAGAGGGTGAATTCAATCAATCAGAATATCTCACTTGACTACTTGACATATTGTTTTAGATGTATTTTTTTGGTTGAATTTTAGGGACATAGAGAATAAAATGTTTGTAAATTTAATACTTAGTAAACTAACCTAACCAATGTTATCTGATAAACAAATGTAAAACAATTGCAAATCTATATACCTAAGTTAAGATGATTTAATGTCAGGAAAACTTAAAAAAAAAAATGTTGTTTAAAATTGAAAATATATATGTTCTACAAACATAACATTTAAAATAAAATAAGTCTACCTCGCTAAAATTAGTAGCTGTTCTCTTTGTTTAATTAATTTTCTATATTCACCAGTGATGTAATGAATGCAGTGTATAAATTAATTAAATTATTTTTTTATTTTGCAGGATATAAGTTGTACATGCATGAGTTTAAAAATGTTATGATTTTGCTTTCGTAACTTGGAATTTTCATTTTTGGTTCTCTCTACCAGCATGCTGTTTTAAATCTTTCTATAATGTGAGTAATGAGTATAAGTACATTTATTTGCTTAAAATTAAGGCGATTTCTTGGCGAATATTCCCTTATATATTGTATATGTTTATTACTATATTTACTATAGCTAAATTAAAAATTCAAACTATTATACTAAATGAATTAATAATAATAAATGACAGTTGTTGTATATACATAATATTATAAATATTAAATATACGAAAATGTAAAACTATATCACATGACCAAAATAATACCATCCATTAACTTAATGCAGATAATATATTAATTTTTATTTTTTGTCTGTAGTACTTGAGAATTACAGTATAGTAACGAATCTACTCTTTAATGTAGACTAGGATGAACAATTGGCTTATGTCAGACATTTTATGAGTGATAGAAGTAGAAATTGGATTATTTTATTTATTTTTGTGTGTCATATACTTGTACACTACTGGTTTTGTATTAATTTGTATTGTCATTTTGTTTTGAACTGAAGTTCAGTGTATTATTTTCAGATCTGAACGTTTGAAAACTTATTTTAAACGTAAGGACAATTTTATACATAGAATTCAATCCAAATAAATCGTATTATTTTGACGATAATTTTATTTTTAATTTTCATTTATATACCAATAGTTTTTATAAAAATTATTTATCTAAGTATTTTGTATACAGAATTAAGTGGTTCGATCTTTGATTAGTAATATATGGTTTGAATTTTAATATTTTAAATTTATTCATTTCTGTTTTTATACGTTTTATATTCAATATATTAATTATTACTTTTTTTTATTATAAAATATTTTGGGTGATCAAGTGATGTTTATTTTGTATTATTTATAATTCATAATAAATCTTTCATAAAATTTAGTTAATTAATAACATTAACATAGTTAATATAATCAATTTTAAAAAGAAGCAAAAAATCTATACTTGAAATAAAATTTTTCAAAAATATGAAAATAATGGTTTCTAGAAATTTTTTCATTAATTCATACAATTATTAGCGATTAAACATTAATTTAAATGAGTATTATTTTACTATTTTATCTTTCTTAATTTATTGAAAACTATTGGTAACCTATCTAGAATATAGGAAACAAAGATTTTATATTAATTATTTTCTGTTTGCTTGTTTATAAATATTTGACTCTATATTATTAATGAAATTATAACAAACAGAGAACCTAAGGTTTGCAAATTAAATCATATAGTATTGAGATTTAACAGTTATTTGCACGCAAATGCTTTGTTAAACATGATTTGAGGTTAAAAACCAAGAAAAGAGAGTGACTAATTACCATTATAAAAAGAGTGATAAAAATCTCTCGCCAAAAACAGCGCATAGTGAAATATTAAATTATTTATACATTTGTATTATGTTTAAATGTAGAAATAAGCTCTGTCAGGCGTAAAAACCTAACGACGAAAAAACACGATAAAATAAACAAGAAATAAATGTTTGAATAGTTTATTTCATACTTATATATGTGGCTAAGTAATTTTTAAAATAAATGTATACAAGGATGAGCAAGATACTTAAAAAAAATTATGTATATATAAGATACTTTTGATATTTTAACATTTACTTTAAAATACCATATATGAGATACATTCAGTATTTTCGAAAATTTACTTGTTAGGACTAGATAGTAGATATATTAATATATACATGTATATTAATGTACATATTATATACATAGACACATCATAGTACATTTTTATTTGATCGATTGGAAAGTAAAAATTTGTGATCGACTATAATAATATCAAATGTATTAAATTTTACAACATTTATAGTAACCTATTTGGTACACACTTTTATCGCATACAGATTTTTAATGTTAGGACGAACAAACTACATACAATTCAATCAAATATTTTTTAGTATAATTATTACTATATGAGATTTTATACTAATTGTGTTTATGGTATATTGTTATACAGGTATGTGTTCCCGCCATGTGTTAAACTATACTGCTTGGTCCTTCGGAAAGAGATTGAATGTCTCATAAGTAAGTGTTTTCAATTTATATTATATTCATCTATAATTCAACCATTCTACTCGTATTTTGGTAATGTATGAGATATATGTATACACATACATTTAGCTATTGTGTTATTCAGAATATGTGAACATATTATATACCCAGTGGCGGCTGTATCGTATACCTCAAGTGTATCAGTTAATACTTGATACACATACTTTATTGGTGGTCCTAAGTGCAAACTTTGCAAATTTTATTTGAAACTTCAAAGTCTGGAAAACTACTGGTATGGCTTAAGGTCCCACAAATAAGTGCTTGGAGACTGGGAGGGTAGCTATTTAAAAAATGATTTTATCAAGTTCTATACATATAAATATATAATAAATGGACAATAGCCGCCATTTTACCTATTTGTTCCTTATAATTACATTTCAAAATCAAGTACCTATTGGATATTTTATGTGTGTTAGTCTATTAATGAATAAATAATCAATACATTAAGCATTAAGTTCTATATCTTTATCAATTAAATTATTTTTGTTTTATTAAAGTGCAGGAGAAGAGTAGTCTACATTTAAATTACAATGGAAAAATAATACTTCTTTATTGATATTAAAATAATAGTACACCTGTATTCAAAAAAATAAAATTTTGTTGGTTATAGGTACACAATTGTTTTATTTGACAAATTTTTTAATTTTTAATTTTTTTAGTTTACTTTAATAATTTTAATTCTTTATGCAAAATAAAATATTTTATTATTAAAATTACAGTTGGAATTTAATTAATTCTAATAATTATATTTCATTTACAAAAAATGTTATATTAAACAGCTAAATTGTCTTTAATACATATAATAAAAAATAAAGATAAAAATGTTTATCTAGTTATATCCTACAGTAGTTTTATTGTTTAATACCCATTTTAATTCAAATTTTTTATATAAAAAAAAAACAAATAACTTTTGATAGAAAAAAAATATATATAAGAAACAAAAATTATTCTTTTATAACAACACCTATTAAATAATACTAATATTTAAAAAACTATTAATCATTTGAATTTTTCTAGTTTTCTTTTGCGGTATTGGCAATACCGTATTGCATGTCAGACAAGTAGGAGTAGTATGTTCTTTACATACATACACACCACATAACGATCAACTGACCTGTAAAATTTAGGTACAATATAAAAATTTTCATATTACCCAATAGCAAAAATATTTTATCTAAATAAATATCTTCATAATAGTACCTTTGTAAGGGGAATAATATGGAGTTTCAAGACAATCTATTTTTATTCAAACAAGTAGTTCCCAATATAAGTTTAATGTTAGCGGAAACGCTATAACACCAATACTGATGACGGTTAATAATGTCAGAATTTCTATTTATATGCAATTATGTATATGTACAGTGTTGTCGGTGTTATTAGTCGTTGGCTATCTCGACGCCCCAACCAGTTTACCTGGAAATACTTAGCACCGAGCTTGAGAGAAATTATCGCGAAATAACCGTACGCGGTTAAGCCCCATGTGTGGATTGCCAGTTAGTCTTTATTTGACAATCCGAGAGTATTGTTACAAAATGTGATGAATAAACTCGTTAAAGTTATAAACTTAGTTTTGATTCGTTTTTTCATTTAAATTTTTTTCACGTTTGAATTGACACTTAATCTCTGCTTCTTACGATAATAAATAACATATGTGTAGGATATTGTTGGGCACGCCACTGCCCTATCAGTGTGTTCCTATCCATCGTGCGAAGTAAATCCAAGGTGTATCGGCGGTGTGGTATATCTCAGTATTATATTAAAAATTATTTTTTCGGCGTCTTTTTCCGTTGATTTTTAAACCGTATAAAGTGTTTTTTATTTAATATAATATTGTGCACATTGTACAGATCAATTGAATTCATTCGGGTACGTTAAATTGTTTTATCCTTGATCATTTTTTGTGTAAATCCCAAACTTGTATTTCGATCACTTGCCATGATAATAATAATTGTCCAACCGACCACTATTAGTGGGAATAACGGATTCTGTGACAAAGTCTTTTGGTGTTTAACGAGTTTCAATCAAAAAATATTTAATCATCTTGTTATTTATTGTCATACTTATTGTTTTAATTATATATTTTAAAAACGATTATTGAAATAGAATAAAAATGTATAGTGATGTTTTTTTAAACATATTATATAAGTGTAATTGAAAACGGAGTACAGAGTAATTGATTAATTTAAATTAATTTATTTTGTTCACATTATAATATGGTACTTTCAATGAATGTGAATTATATCACAGTGTAATTATTATTAAATTACATGCTTAATATTTACTGTGATGGTTAATTTTAAAGGGGAGTGATTGCGGGGAGAACTGATTTGTCACATCTGACATAACTTTGTACTTTTGACAGTTGTGATTACGATTTCTAGTTTAATGTTAACATGGTCGATGGTGTAGTGTGCAGAGAATTGTAGATATTTTAGTTAATGATAAATTGATATTTACTCATATTATATGACATGACGTCGGATTATTCGAAAAGACGTTGTTGAAATGGCAGCAACTTTGTCGCAAGATGTCATGTCATATTCAAATTTGAAATTGCATGTATTTTAATAATATAATATATTATTTAATAAAATATGCGATATAATGCATCAATTCACTAATTTCTTATATCCGAATACGGTTGATAAGAGTACCGTTTGGTTAATTTGAATTTTGTTACATGTAACTGTTAGCTCAAACTTAAATATTTATTAAATATTATTTATGGTCATGACAATTTTTTAAAATATCACAATATTTTGCATAAATATTGTTAGACATAATTATGTGCTCACTCATTTCGTCATACATGGATCATAATCACTTCACAATATCATTGACTTGAACTTATTTGGAGAGGAGGGGAGGGTAGTGTTTTCCAATTCAAGCCAAGAAGATTAATTTTTTTTGTTGTTGTCATTGATGAGTTGGGTACATTGAAAATCGATTGGGCTGTTAACATTATATATATATATATATACACACGAAATGATAAATCAGGCGTTTAGATTTTCTCTAGCCGAAGTTTCGTTGGTTTTGACGGAAACAAATTTGTTTTGAGAATGCTCGAAATTGAGTTTAGAAAGTCGCGAGTAAAAAAAAAACAAACTTTGAGCTTATCTTATTTTCCAGAATACAATACTATATGTAGTGTAGTGTAATGTTATAGACCCTTGTGGAAAAATTACCCACCAAAACTTGGATTACTTTCTCGAAAGTCTTCGCTGTCTCTGAGTTATCATTCACGATGCATACGTAAGATGATGGTACTCAAATTAAGTATACAGTATAATGTAAAACCTGTGAAAAATTTAATTAAATACAAACAAGTCTAATATACACCGTATTGTTAAAGAAATCACAAATACTAAATCGTAAATATCCATTTTTTTCTCTCTATAAAATATATTAAATAAATATATTATGTTATTGAATTCATGTTTTATTTTCTCGAGTCAGGCATAAATATCAACTATTTAACTATTATATAGAGGAAACAATATGTAAAAAATATTCCATTAAATTAAAAGAAACTTAAAAGAGTTAACTTGTTTCTCGGTTTTTTTTCATATTTCTGTAATAATATTAATGTAGTTATGTATAGTTTTTTAGTTTTTAGTTTTATGTATAAGTGTATCGCATTAATTCAAGTATTTTATACTTTGTATGGGCCATAGACTATTTTTTATATTATATTTCTTTAAAATATACTCATGTTAAAATTCAGGTGATGTAATTATATATATAAATATTATATATTATATAATATTTAATTCTTTAAAGAATTTTGTAGTAAAACATTCAAAAGTCTATCGGATACATCGTCGCTTTTAATATTGAATTTAGATTTTAAGTTCATTTTTAATGCCATATCATTGATTATAGAATAAATATGAATTTAATTTATCTTCATTTTTATTTTTTGTAGGCTAGCTTAAAGTAAATTTAAGTGTATATTTTTACTTATAATGAAGTTTATGTTGCTACCAACGATGGCTCTAAATCGTTTTATGATAAATCCGACTTAATAACTCATGCCTACTTTGAAATGTACATTCAAGTAAAATAATGAAATGAAATTATTATTTTCAATTAACTATTATAACTATTCACTATTTTTTGTTCTATTTCTTTATTCTTATTATGTCAATAAGGCACAAATTATTTATAATAAATATTTTTAATCTGAGCCAAATGTTTGCAAGGTTTGCTGTAGTTGGTATAATAGTATTATAGGCAGTAGGGTGGCCTATTTTACAAGTAAATGAGCATACTTAAAAATTGAATTTATCGTTGTTGGTGAAGACGTTTGCTCAAGATCGTAGCAAAAAAAATCATTTTCATTGTAAATACAAAATTATTATTATTTTTATTGTTATTATAATTCAATTAATTATTAAATGAATATTTTATTTTTTTTATTGCATACAAATAAATTAATAAACAGCCCAATGTTTAGAAAGTTGGATTACAGATATAATAGGGCCTCTAAAAAAATTGTATCCACGCGCCTCGATGATCGTAGTTCCGCCACTGGACCTATAAATATATATTTATAAATTATTGGCAACAATTTGATATTGGAAATTTTATAAATCTTAAATTTACATTAAAGAACAAGATTGAAAAAATCAACCAAATCTGAAACAAGTAAACTAAATTTAACATTCTTACAAGTTACAACTGACTTAGAAAATTCATCACAGAAAATTAAATGCATAATGCAACTAATGAGAACAAATAAAAAAAAATAAATAGTATATATAATATAATCATGAGTTTTAACAATTAAAAAATAAAAATAATCATTTAAATGAATATTTATTTTGATTCTTGGCCAACTTAATTAAATCTTTATTGTTTTTAACAGACTTAGAAAATTCAAGACTGCCTTGTTTATAATTAAAATAAACCAATAGTTCAGCTTTTATGAGATCTGTTGAACATCTATTCCTCTCATTTCTCCATTTAATGTTCATTACAGAAAATACTCTTTCGGTAAATGCATTGCTTGCAGCTAACGTTATTAAAAATGAAATGAATAAAAACATATTGGGCAGTTCAATATCTTTTTGAAAAATACATTTATTAAATTTATTATTAAACCTATCTACTATTTCTTTCAAATTTTCACAGTCTTTTGTCTTAATAAATTCTTTAAAAACTGATTGTACAGTCATTATTTCATCAAAAAGTTGATCAAAATCAATTTTTTGTAGTTGAGGTACCTATATGATGTATGATGGCTTTGTTATATTTATAGCTAGAAAATTAATTATGAGATAGCTGAAAATGTGTAAGTTTAAAGAACCAATTTTGGTTTTCATCCTAATCAAAATGACTATTTAAATATTTAATAGCTTCATCAAAAAATAAATTAAAACTTCTGATTATACTATTTTTCAGATTCTTATCCAGTAAATTGTTCAATTTTTGACACTCAACATAATACTAAATAATTAAATTAAAATAGTGGAATGTTTTAAAATTATTTTTGTTATGTTATACATTGTTATGATAACATTAAAAATAGTAAAAATGAACTATAAATAGATATTATGTGTTTGTCAAATATTGTAATAGCCATGTATTAAAATTTGAAATGTAGCATTGTTCTCCAAAAAGTTTAAAGCATTTTTGGACGTAGAACAAATCTCTCAGATGTAGGTCGGTCTTGCCCTATGTAGGACGGTTGGCACCCTACTAGGTAGGTACGGCACCTGTATTCTTATTGTAAGGGTACGAATTGCGCACTACATTTTATGTGTATTATTACTCATAGCTAGGTATTATAATATTAATAACACGTTTCTGGTATTTTTATTATTAACTTTTTTCTTCTTCTGAAATGAACAATAATAATGTTTTTCGTAAAACCATTGATTATAGAATAAACTATTTTATCTATAACTATCTGTAACTATCTAGACTACGTGGTCGCGCGCTGCGCACAGAACTCTGGACACCGCGGTCGCCAGTCCGGAGGTCGTTTAAAAAAACGACCGTTAAAAAAAAGAAAATTACTTTCCATGAATTCGTAAATTATCATCCAATGGGCTGTTCGTATTTTCAACCGTTTCGGTCGACGCGGGGGACGCTGGGGTTACCCTTCCGTTGCTTCAGTCTTCGTCGGTTCGCGCGTATGTCCGAACGGGTCCGTGTTTCGAGAATTTTATGCCGACCGCCATAATCTCGTTTCTCGGTTTCAAAATTTCGTTTCGCGGCGATGGTAATAGTATTTATCGACGAATAATCGCACGTCTCACGGCGGTCGCGTGGGCGCAACCAAATTATTTCGTCGCTTAAATACTACCGTACCATCGATATTCGGTTTTAACGTTATTTTCGTATCGTATCGCCGCCGTCGCGTCCGGTGCGCGATCCATTACGCGAGTGTAATGGCCGTCGCCTTCGGATTCTCAACAATTCCGTCGAGGCTCGCGGACGACGTCTAATCCAAGCCGGTAAAGGCTTGGAGTGTGCGTTTTTTGACGTCGTCATTTCGTATCGTATTCGCCGTGGTCGGTGCGATCGCCGCCGTTTGTACTATCGATATTCGGCGTATAGAATATTTTTCGTCTCGGTCGCGTTCGCGGTGCGCCGCCGCCGCCGTTCGCCAAAATATCGCGGTTCGCGCGAGTAGTGAATAATCGTTCCGTGGTGTGTTTGCCCGCCTCGTAGTGTTTTTATTCGAGTGTATCTGCATGAAATACGTTGTGAATTGTTTCGGACCCGCCGAATGAAAACGGTCGTCAATGGAGTCGACGACGGCCCGAGGTTAGTGATAGATAATATATTATGATATTATATCGATGTAAAATATTAGTACGACCCACCGACGCGTTATGCAAAACTTATTATTATTATATATTATTATTAAACCACCGTTACACAACGCGCGTTAGAACTGATAAATTGCGAGTATAGTAGTAGTGAATTCGACGGCCACTCGGTCGAACGAATGAGGAAGCGGCGCTAGGTCTATATTAGCGTGGCCGCGTGGCCGCTGTGACGGGACGACGACGACGCGGTCGCGCGCAGTGGACGGAACTCCGGATACCGCGGTAACGATTCTCGGTTAAGAAAAAGCCGTTACGAAAACAATTACTTTCCATGATTCGTGATTTATTCTCATTGGCTAGTTCGTTTCAACCATTTTAACGGCCGGCGACGCGGGGATTTCCTTTCCGTTGTCCCTTCAGTCTTCGTCGGTTCGCGTGTATGTTGTGGGCTTCTCCGAACGGGTCCGTGTTTCGAGATTTTATGCCGACCGCCATAGTCTCGTTTCACGGTTTCTACAATTCGTTTCGCGGCGATGGTAATAGTAATTATCGACGAATAATCGCACGTCTCACGGCGGTCGCGTGGGCGCAACTAAATTATTTCGTCGCTAAAATACTACCGTACCATCGATATTCGGTTTTAACGTTATTTTCGTATCGTATCGCCGCCGTCGCGTCCGGTGCGCGATCCATTACGCGAGTGTAATGGCCGTCGCCTTCGGATTCTCAACGATTCCGTCGAGGCTCGCGGACGACGTCTAATCCAAGCCGGTAAAGGCTTGGAGTGTGCGTTTTTTGACGTCGTCATTTCGTATCGTATTCGCCGTGGTCGGTGCGATCGCCGCCGTTTGTACTATCGATATTCGGCGTATAGAATATTTTTCGTCTCGGTCGCGTTCGCGGTGCGCCGCCGCCGTTCGCCAAAATATCGCGGTTCGCGCGAGTAGTGAATAATCGTTCCGTGGTGTGTTTTTATTCGAGTGTACCAGCACGATATACGTTGTGAAATGTTTCGGACCCGCCGAATGAAAACGGTCGTCAATGGAGTCGACGACGGCCCGAGGTTAGTGATAGATAATATATTATGATATTATATCGATGTAAAATATTAGTACGACCCACCGACGCGTTATGCAAAACTTATTATTATTAAACCACCGTTACACATCGCGCGTTAGAACTGATAAATTGCGAGTATAGTAGTAGTGAATTCGACGGCCACTCGGTCGAGCGAATGAGGAATGCGACGCTAGGTCTATATTAGCGTGGCCGCGTGGCCGCTGTGACGGGACGACGACGACGCGGTCGCGCGCAGTGGACGGAACTCCGGATACCGCGGTAACGATTCTCGGTTAAGAAAAAACCGTTACAAAAAAATCACTTTCCATGTTTCGTGAATTATTCTCATTGGCCGTTCGTTTTTTTAACCGTTTCGGGGGACGCTGGGATTACCCTTCCGCCGTTTCTTCAGTCTTCGTCGGTTCGCGTTTATGTGGTGGGCTTCTCCGATCGGGTCCGTGTTTCGAGATTTTTATGCCGACCGCCATAGTCTCGTCTCACGGTTTCTACAATTCCTCTCGCGGCGATGGTAATAGTATTTATCGACGAATAATCGCACGTCTCACGGCGGTCGAGTGGGCGCAACCAAATTATTTCGTCGCTAAAATACTACCGTACCATCGACATTCGGTATTTTTCGTATTTTCCGTCTCGGTCGCGTTCGCGGTGCGCCGTTCGCCTAAACGGCGTCCGCCATTTTTTTCCGTCGTGTTTCGCGAGTTGCAAAATATAACAATATTGGTCGTCGATAACGTTTCGCGCAACGTTTCGGTCTGTGCGTAAATAAAATATTACGTTTCTTTGCGAGAAAACGCGATCGCTTAAAGCGGTCGCGTTCGTGGTGCGCCGTTCGCCAAAACGGTTCGTACATTTTACCGTCCGCCATTTTGTTTTTGGTGTTTCGCGAGTCACGGCCACGGCTCGGATGGTAAAAATATAACACTTTTTTTTCGTCTCGTTTCGATTTGTGCGTGTAAAGAATTCGCGATCACTTAAAGTGGGCCAGCCACATTCGTTCATTATTGTATTGCGATGGCAACACAAACATTTGAGGTGAGGTTTATTATTATAATAATAATATGGTTCATTTGTATATATTCAAACAACCAACTTATTTATGTTTCGGTTGTGCCAACGTGGCAACATATTATTATTATTTGAGTACATGATTATTGAAATTAGTAGTATATTACACTGAATAATTACTATTTTTTTTCTCCTATTATTGAAACATTATTATCATGATATTTACCATATTGTATTATCCGTGTGTAACGTATACATCGTAGACGAAAAAAATAGTAACCGTTTTATTTTATTTTTTAATTATAAAACGCGCGTATACTCAGTGTCACAACTTTGGCATTCTTTAAAATGTTCTGCATATTTCTGTCTTCCAAAATTTTGTTATTGCATATAAATGGTTTTTAAAAGTATATTATCAAATATTTTGGTTATATATATAGTTATATAGTATTAAATTAATTAGTTTTATTTTTGATCTACCCGGCCCAATGAATAATATTACGATCCCTTCTATAACTAACCCGTAATATTTAAATTATGGCCCGGCCCGGACCAAGACCGGTATGGGTCGGGCCGGGTCGGGCTGGCCCAGCCCCTGCTTATCTAGTAGGTATACAATTTGTATATTGGACCAACGATAATATTTACGATTATTCTACGTCCAAAGAACCTTTAAAGACTACTGTTTTTAAATAGATTAACTTCCTTTATATTGTTTATTAGTTTATTACTCTTAAAGTTTTGACATAGCCAAGAGTTGATTTTAAAAGTTATTTTAATCATTTTAAAACTTTTTGTTACAGATTTACTGTTGGAGACAAGAAAGACTTATGGCTTTGTGGACCACAGGTAATTTTTGAGTACATTTTTTTTACAAATTTTTATTTTAAGTTATTTAGTTATCATTAAGTTTAACATTATCAAGCAATTGCTTAAAGGTCATTAGATTACATACATACTCGTATTGAAAATAAAACGTGGTTCATGATATATATTATACATTTATAATATATATAAAGTGTTTGTGTATGACATATTTTGTCTTTTTTGTTTATTTGAATGTGCATAGGTGGTATGTTAGTCAAATTATGTGTATTTGAATGTATAATTATATACATACAAAAATTAAACCAAGTGTTATAATACTACAAAATGAATTAAAGCATAGTTTTACTATTATGAATAATATAAAATCTTGTAAATTACACTTGATATTTATAATTCTGAATTGCAAAATATTTAATTATATATTATATGTATTGAATTTATAACTTATTTACCATAGTTGATTTTTGAAATCATTTAACTGCTAAAGAAACATAATATAATGTTCAATACATTAAAAAAATAAAATAAAATAAAAAATGTCGGAGAAAATGTTTTATAATTTGTAAAACTCATTCGATCAATTTCATTAATCGCTCAATTTTTAAATGTTGGGAGCAATAACAATAGTAAAAGTTTGAGGGTAGGTACTGTTGGAAAGTTTTCATTCATAAATAATAATTAACAGCGAAATAATTAAATCACGTAATAAATATAAAGTGTAATGATCGCACAGAAAAGTCGGCTAATATAGGGTTTAGTGATATGGAAATAATTTTGATAATTTTCGTTGGCCTCAAATAATAATGGAGATATACAGAGTTATGTACCTTTTATGTGGTAAATAATAAATAATTGATGACAAGTAAAATAATATTCTTAATGTTTCCTTTTTATTCATTAGAAAATATTTTCAATTATAGTTAATTATGCGATCCTTTGTAGCCATATTAAAATGCATAATTATAATTTTAAAACATTAAACTTCAATGGTTCGTGTTAACTATTCATATTAAATCTATTACTACTTTTTTTTCTTAGCGAAATGAAAGACTTACATACATATAAAAGAAATGTGTAACTTAATAATTAATGAGTACAAGATTTTATTCTATTATCGATTATGTATGAATGTATGTTAAGTTTAAATTTCTAAGGATACTTAAATACATGGTGGGTGAATAAGATATAATTTATTTAAAAATAATTTTCTATAGTATTTGTTATAGGTTTTAATACACTTAAATGAACTTTTCTCTTTTACTCAATTATTTTGATTATAAACAGTTGGAAAAAAAAAGTTTATATGTATACTATTATACATGGAATTAAAAATAAATACTTGGAATGATTTATGTTTTAGTGTTTATCCATTATCAGACACGAATATAACTTATAATATTATTAACTAGTACATAACAATTATCATCATTATTTTTTTGTGTATAAATTAAAAACATCAGTACTTGTGTTTCATCGTTCACCTCCTATTTTTATTTTGCCATTTAAAAACCATATCAGAGAACTCGTTTTTAGAAAAAATTTTATTTCATTATGAATAACTCTTTGAGATACATATTTTCAAAATGAATTTCTATGATATACACTGCATTATATTTATACACTGTTTAAAGTCTTGGCTTTTTGAAATATTTCATTATAATGTTGTAAAGTTTATGGAAATATTTTAGAGTAACTTGGCCCATTTCGTTTGAAGATCTTTTGAATACTACTAGGTATTACGGTGTACTAAAATAAAGTTTCCAGAAAAAGTTATTAAATTAATACATTAAGAAAAACTTCCATTATAAGTCTAAATATTTAATTTTTTCGCACATTATTGTCAATACATACGTACAAATCGATAATAGTATTATGTACTTAAAAACAAAACGATAATATTACAAAATATGTTGTAAAATGAAATGATAAATTAAATTCCCAACATTCATTAGGTAAAAGAAATTTTCTAAGTAATTTAACATTAACTCTCAAGAATTTATAAAGATATTTTTAATTTAGACTTCGAAATAAAGATTCCACCGAATCGGTTATCATTTAATTTATTAGGTACCAATTATAATTTGAATTGGTTCTTCTATGCCTCCATGCATCATACGTAATGATAAATGATTTACTCGTACGTACTTTACTCTTACCATTTTAGTGCGCACGGAAATTGATTTTGTGATTGTCATTTAGTTGCGATTTAATTATTGTTTGTAGAAAATAAACGATCGCTCGTGGTTACACGTATACGTCAGATGACATTTTCTGGAATTGTAAAAATCTCTAGGGGTTAGTATATGTCTATATAGAGCGGTAGACCATTAAGAAGCGTATTCGATCGGGAAATCCGTCAGCGAACTATGGTAATGTTTAAATAACGTCAACACGTTATATATACATTATATACCCACCCATCGCATCACGTCTCGTTAAAAAAGAAACACGTCCGTTTTTCTCACATTCGTCTTGACTTTTCGTTAAAATGGAAAAAATACTACAAATTCAACTCTCGGATTTTCGTTGTAAGGAGAGTTGTTCGTGTAGGTACGTGATGCCGGTTAAGGGCGCCCATCTAATAAAATTCAAGGAGACGGCAAATAAAACGAGAATATTTCTGGCTAAAAACACAAAAAAAAATACTTCGTAGTAAAAATCCTAAATATACTTTTTAATTAGATTTTGAATAGATAATTGAGAAGTGAAAGAAAAAAAAATGTTCGATCGAAATTTGATCCTAAATATGTGGATATCACTGAATACGAGATGATAGATCAAAGTTATATATTATATATACTTCAATTATACTTGTAATGCTGTAAAACGGAGGTTGTTAAGCTCTTTGACGACAAAGAAGGGGGTCTCAATTGAACATGTAATCAATATAATATTTATAACGGATGTTCTTAGAATTTCTCAATCCGATGCAATTCTTAAGGAGCTCAGTTGTACTTCTCTTATTGTTTCTAAAATAATATGACTATTACATGGTACATGCAAAGTACAATCTTCATCAATAAATAATCCTCAAACAATACTTATTTAACATAGGTACTTATTTGCATTAACTATTGAATTATAAATATACTGAAAAACAATACGTGTAACACTAAAGAAATTAGTTAATTGATAAAACAACTATTGGAAATTATAAAACTTTATTTTGTCTCAATATACATTTTGTGGGTCAGTAATAGAACAGTAAACCGCTTAGGAATCAATGAATAATTTTAAAATGCAAGCTTTGTAATGAAATATAGTTTTGATAAAAATTAATTAAAAAAACGAGTTTATTGTTTAAATTAAAACCATCAAACTACCTAAAAATACTATTAAAATTTAAAAATATAAATAAAATAATATTTATAAATAAATTTTATAAATAATTTATAAAATTTAAAATTTAAAAATTACAAGTACTTTTTAAAATATCTATAATTTAGAAAAATGGACCTTTATGTATTTCGATATAATGCCTATGCGAGCGGGTGGGTTATATTTTGTCTGATTTTACATGTTACATTGTTACGTATCATTTAACATCGACTTCATAAAACTGTATGAAATTAGGAACCAACTAGTCAATGACTAAAGTAAAAATGAAAAACGAAACATTTAAAAATTACTTTGAACAAATATCATAAATACACATATATTAAGTGAATAAAAATAAAAAGTGTTCCTCGGGATGGTTTTGATAATTTTTCGTTAATAATAAAAACAAGTAATCTTGATTTAAAATTTATCTGGATGGGTGAAATATTTATCTAAAAACACATAATATGTAGACGACTCGTTATTATACGTAAGACGTAGGATAACCGAATACATATCCGGTATCCAGTCGATTCCCAAGTAGTAACGCGGCACCAGGAATTTTCGGCAAGAAATGTTCCCGGGAACCAGGAATGTTTCGGAAATATTCCTGTCCCTCTCGGGAATATATTCCTTCTGAAAATAAAAATCGATTTATATTAATATACTATTATAAGTAAGAGTCTTAGAGTCAGTCGAGCGAGTGCGTGCGTCTAATATAAAATATGTATAATACGTTGTCGGAGTCGCCAACAAAATGTATACTATTCTTCGAATATTTTATTTTCGGCGTAAAATACATTTCGTTTGTACAGTTCGTAAAAACTAACATATTGCTAATTTCTAGGTTTAATGTAATTAATAATAATTGTTGTCGCCGAACGATACGCGCGCGAAAAATTGTATTTCCGACGTGTTCCCGCGCGTATCCCGGAAATTTCCCGCCTAAATATCTAGGATTTAAAATTCCCCGGGAATTCGCACGTTTCCGCCGGACTCCCGACGCCGCCGCGCCGTCGGTCCGTTTTACGAGGCGCGTTCGGTCGGATTCTACGGGACGGCCGCCGCCGCCGCCGCCGAGCCGCAGCGGAAACCCGTCGCCGGCGTCCGCGGTCCGGCGGCTGCGACGGTGTGTGGCTGTTGCCGTACCGCGGCGCGCCTCCTCGACGACGTCCGCCCGGCGTTGTGTGGCGGCGGCGCCGCGTACAATCGATGGGGGTCGATACGGGCGGCCACTTGCCATGCGCTACCGCCGCCGCACGCGCGCACGCACCGACTCGCGCGCGCAGTGTGTCAGTCAGTCAGTCAGTCAGTCGCGCGCACGTACGCCGGCGGCCGGTCCGTCGTGTCTGCCCAGTCGTCGTGTATCGTTCGTGTCCGTCCCGTCCG